>JAWDGP010002895.1:320000-360000 GCA_033675545.1 Elysia crispata | reverse complement strand
ACATAGGCAAGTTAGTAAGATTAGTTAGTGTAAAATAGAGAAAGATCGTAGGAGCGACAAATAGATATAACAGCACAGCAGTTATGCAGGGTGTAAATATAGAGATAAAGGGCAAGTTAAAAAAATATAGCGAACAGAACGATGGACGAAAAAATAAGGGTAAATTAAGTAAAAACAAAAGTTGGCTTGAAAAATGCAAAAAAAAAACCAAGGGAGTCAAAGTGAGTGAATCAGAAAAGAAGAAAAGTGTATGTGAGTGAGAGGGGGTGACATAAATACACTGCAGAAATACATTTGACTAGACAGAAAGATTGATTGATAGTGAAAGAAGTGACACTGTTAGAGAGAGAGAGAGAGAGAGAGAGAGAGAGAGAGAGAGAGAGAGAGAGAGAGAGAGAGAGAGAGAGACACACACACACACAGACAAAGAGAGAGAGAGGTGGGGGGGGGGGAGAGAAGAGAGAAAGAGAAGAAGACAGAGACAGACAGAGAAAGAGAGGGAGACAGAGAGAGACACAGAGAGAGAGAGAAAAAGAAGGAGAGAGAGAAAGATATAGAGAGAGAGGTAAGGAGAGGAAGAAACACGAAATAAAATGTAAAAAGGGAATGAATATCAGAGAGGCAGAAAGAGAAAGAAGAAAATAGAGACAGAAACAAAGATAGATAGATTGATAGAGATTGATAGATAAAGAGAAAGGGGGAGAGAGAGAGAGCGATAAAAAAAGATGAAACTAATGTAAAAAAGGCACAGAATGATAAAGAGGAGGGAGAGGAAGGATGTGAGAAAAATTGGGATGCTAGTGGAAGACAACATCCTAATTAAAAGAAAGATTTGTTTTTGTAAGGAATTTTCAAATCATTATGAAAGCTGGTTAATAAAGATGGAATTCTCTTATAAATAAATATACATTTCATAATCATGCAATAATGTGTTCTAGCTGCACAGGCCTGTATGAAATATATTTTTATTATTCCTAATCTAGTTCTCTTGAATAATCCGAGAAAGACTATTGAAAACTTTTTTTCGCTCTTCCTTATTTCTTTTTAGACAGATAAAATTGTTTCTGTATAGATCTACTCTAATATTGCGAAAGTAAGAAGAGACGAATCCTCTTGAAAAAATAATGGATATACTTAATTTTGGCTACCTAAATTAAAAAAAAAGGCATGCGGATACGAAACTACAAAACAACAACAAAAAACAAGAACAACAAAAAAAAAAAAAAAAACATGGTTGAAAAGGAGCGACCTGAAGTATAAATTATAGCGTTAGCATGTGAAACGTGAGCGTAGCAAGTACCGTTTTAAAAAAAAAAATTAGAAAAAGGAAAAACGAAAACTTCTTCAACTACATTCTGTCTGATTTAAGAGAGGTGTAATGTCACTGCGGTACACGTCGATGGTATTGTGATCAGCATGCTCTATCATTGGTTTTCACATTTTTTTGGCATATCTTCATGTAACAAAACATGAAAAAATGTTTAACATAAAGTTAGAATAAACTTTTTTGAAAATATTAACTACAGGCAATGATGGAATAGATTGCTGACGCACGTTATTAACCCCTAACTTTAAGAAAAATAATCTTTTTTTTTTCTTTCTGCTCACTGCGTATTACTTGCCTTTCCCTGACTTCTCTTTATAAATATTTATGTTTAATACATCTTGGAAAACTGGAAGTGTGTAAGTGTATTCTGTTACGCTTCGTATTTTTGTATACCTTCACAACAAAAGATATTTGCAAAACAAAATAATCAAAACATCTGATACCAAGGTGATCTCACATTGTGTAAAAGTTAAGATAATTTTAACCTTACGTAACAGCCATACTAAAACGTTCACATCGTAATAACTAATGTTTATGAAAACAGAAACCGTTTTCTTTTAATGCGGCAGTCAAATCACAGGAGAATTTGAAATCTAGACATGAGCCACGTCAAAATGCTACAACGTCCGTGACCTTTCCGTTTTGTTCGCATCCTATTTATACTGTAGTAAGCTTTCAAGTTCAGGTTCACCAGCTATTTTAGGCTGGAAACTGGTATAAACCCCAGGCCAGACGGGGATCTTGTTACCGAATACCGAGAATACTGCTGCTGTTAAAACACAGTCTGGCAGCACGGATGTTGTCTGTCGACTGTCTAGACTCGCTGGTCATTGCTGCACTCAGACAGTAAATTAGATTGCCCTAAGTGTCGAGAAGTCATAATTATTTTAACAGACTATAATACTGTGCAGGTGGAGGTACAATAACCTCATACATAGTCATGTACTTGTCTGACCGAGATACTAGTTTGGATCTCAATGGTTGCAAAACTACTCGAAGCTTGGTATTTACTCACTGTCTAGTTGGAGATTATGTGGAGCATTCATCTAAAGCTAGTATTAATTAAAATTCCATATGCTTATCTCAAATCTAAAGAAAAAGAAAATTAAAAAAAAAGCAAGTACAAGATAACCATAAGTCATTAATTAGAATAAAAATAGAGCAAAATACTACTACTACTACTACTACTACTACTACTACTACTACTACTACTACTACTACTACTACTACTACTACTACTACTACTACTACTACTACTACTACTACTACTACTACTACTACTACTACTACTACTACTACTACCACTACTACTACTACTACTACTACTACTACTACTACTACTACTACTACTACTACTACTACTACTACTACTACTACTACTACTACTACTACTACTACTACTACTACTACTACTACTACTACTACTACTACTACTAATAATAATAATAATAATAATAATAATAATAATAATAATAATAATAATAATAATAATAATAATAATAATAATAATAATAATAATAATAATAATAATAATAATAATAATAATAATAATAATAATAATGATAATAACAACAATAATAATCATAATTATACAAAGAAAATACATTACTACATTGACCTATGTATCAACATACAGCGTCGATTTTAGAAATGCATTTAAAAAAAAAAAAGAAAAGGAAAGGAAAACGCCTAATACAGAACAATCATCCTGTTGTCTTTAATTTCTTCTCAAGCAGATTTAAGGTACTAGGAAAAAAAAACCCGAAAAAAATAAAAAATAAAAAAACCAAACAAACTTTATGAATGTTCGTGATAAAATTCACCTGATCTTCGTTGATCTATGCTTTTGTGAGTTTTCAATACACAGTTCAATTAGTTTCAGTTTACACCATCTTATTGCACAATCACGGTTCAAGAAACAAGCTTTTACAGTAATAAACGGGCGTAAAAAAAGATGTTTTACAGTTTGATGTACAACAAAACCTTTTCCTTTTTTTTTAAAAAAAAATTCTTGTAGCAAATATCTAGCCAGTGATAGGGCTCGTTAGTTGGAGTCCGACTCCATCACCTGATGGTCCTGACAGCAATCGAACTTACAACCCCTTGCTTCTTAATCGAATGCTCTACCGACTGATCTATCTGGCGCCTTACATTGTGTTTCAATCGACCTCACCAAATAAAGCAGAAGATGAGAAATGGGAACCCAAAAATTTGTTGCCAATAGCGACAGCAGTATTTGGATGTCTGATCATGGCTGCCAATATCTGCATTATTTTGCACATCTTATGTTCGTGCCTTATTTCATGTTGACGGCAATCAATCTAACAGAGTGCCTCAAGTAATATAATTAACCAATCGTTCGACATAGTTACCTGAGGTAGATGACGTCTCATACTTTTGTTTTGGCGTACGCAACACTTTGAACACTCTTCTCTTATTTGTCTTGTCTTCGAGCCGGGTGTTGCCCTACAAAGAAATGGTTTTACTAGTTGCTCTTTAACATCATTACAATACTGAGCTCGTGTGGCTGGACATATAAGAGTGTGATAGTGTGTGCTATGCGCTCAAAAAGTGAAGAATCCGCAACGGCGCAAAATGAATTATAAATTACTGTATCATCAATATAATGGTCTCCCTCCACGCGGTAACAAGATCCCTACTTTTTCGTTGTTTTTTTTTTTCGGCACAGTCTACCAAGATGATTGCACAGTAAGCTCATTTGCGGACTCCTTTTTTTTCTTTTTTTTTTTTTATCAAACATATTCGCTAGAATCTTTTGACATCAGCAACAGAAATAGACCAGGCCTAAAGCTGTTACACGTAAGAGGAGCGTTGCTTATTTAGCACGCATAGGACATTACACTGTGAATAATGATTGTGTTGTTTATAATTTTAGAGGCAGAAGCGTAGGAAAAAGTGGAGAAGCAAAAAACAAAATAAAAAAAAACCCTAACTTTTTTCGACATGAAAAATGATAAAAAAAAAAAAACACGAAAAAAATAGCAACAGCAATATAGACAACCTTAGCAACAACAACAACAACAACAACAACAACAAAAGCCAACTCAGTTTAAACTGATGAAACGAGAATTTTTTTTGACAAATATTTTATTCATGGGTATCTAAGTACCGCAATCTTCCCATCCCATCTCCACGCAAACACTTGTAATGGGGAATATCCTGCACTTTCCCATCAATCTTAACAAGATCTAGATCTAGGTCATTCATTCAAACTGCTGTGCACGCCAGCTGTTCACTCGTGGAACGTTCAAAAGCAAAAAGTTTAAAATAATAAAAACTCCATTGATTTGCGCACGTCTACGGATATTACCAAAAGACCTTGATATTACCCAGCGAACGCGGTTCGTCAAAGAAGTGCGCAACTACTTTCGAGGTCAAAAGCTCTGTCCCAACAATATAAAGCAACTAAAAGACGTCCGCTACTATTTTTTCACTAGATTATATAATTTCCAAATAAGAAAAGTAAGGCAATTAAAAAAAATCCTATTCTATTTTTAGATTTCTTTTCAACGCTTATTTTCATTTAGGTAAGAATAAACGGGCAGCTATGAAATTGTCCAAGACTACACAGTCCTGTGGACACTTTTAGCGCGGACATACATACATAAATTTATAATACATGACGTGTTAAGAATTATCTTTAAATGAAGTACTGTATTAGTACTGTTATCAATTTTTTTTTTTTACAAGGCGCATGCTATCGTCTTTAAACTCAGATGAGAAACTCATTTTTATTGGTAGATTAGTATTTGTGTTATTTTAATCACTCCTCTATTTAATAAGAGTAATAAGCTAATTTTGTAAAAAAAAAAAAAAACCGAAAGTATCCGTAGAACCTTTAAAGAATTTTTTTTTTCAAATTTTTATTTTAAACAAATTAGGTAACAGCTGCTATGCATTCCCACAAGGCACTGGGCCTTCACGCACCCTTAGCTGGAATTCAGGGCCTTCTAATACGTGTTTAAAAAGATCTTTTAAAAAATCCCAAGAAAGTTTTCCTATATTTTCTTGTTTTATTGACAATTACCATTACAGCAAACTAGTACGTTTCTTATAAAATTTGTCAAAAAATATCCCAAGCCCTACTTCCAAATTCGCAATCTTAACATTCGACCGAAACAAGTAATTTTATTTTATAACACAGGGTATATTAAGGGGAAAATAAGTATCATGGCATTTATTTTTTAATAATAACTGGTTATAACCAAACTATAATTATTTATTTTTCATCATTTACAGGCTTGCCCAAAAAGTGTATTGAGATGCACTAAATAATGTCTAGAGCAATGTCGCTGGTATTAGGTGTTATGTGAGCCAAACTCACTACTTGTACTTTATTGACCAATTATTGTTGCGGACAGGAGCTGATGAAGCATAGGTCATCTATTGGTATTAGATCGTTTAGAACTGGCAGCGACGCCATCACTTTTCGGGGATTTTTGCTATCATGCATCAAAAGGGTTGTCGCACAACAAGTCTTTTAGCAGGGAAAGTTAACTCGACCTAACACTAATCAGACTGTGTAATGAATACATTTTAAAGCGTCACAGTTGCCAACATATTAATTCAACTGGCAGTGAATCAACGACAACTTCCTGGATTAAATTTGTGGATGAATTTTCTCATTTTTTTTTAAATGGCCATTATGGATGAAACATAGCGGATAGTATAATACTTTGGTAAAGCAGAGCGCTGTTTTGTTTTGTTTCTTTTTTTTTTTTTTTTTTAATATTCCCAACACTTTTAGCATTTTAGCAGGTCCGAAATAAAACCCCATGATCGGAATTTATTTGCGTTTTTTCTGTTTGTTATATTGTACTTAAGAATGAAGACAGAACAATAACATAAAACAAAACAAAAGCAACAAAGACAGAGCATCAAGAGATGATATTTACCTCTCCATAAACCTTTTTTTTTTTTTTGTCTTTCTCTGTGTGCATTATCTAAAAAATGATTAAAAATAAATAAATGAAATCAATGAATAAATAGATGCTGATCCATTCCTATCAATTCAAAATATTTTCATTTTGGAATTAATTAAACATATATTTAAACACAGTTAGGCATACCTAACTGGGCTTACATTGTATTAAAAAATGTTTATTTTTAATATTGCAAAATATATCTTTAGAGCTACAGAGGGTTGAAACTTAAAGACAAAAAAAAAAAAAAAACAATAATAAAAAAACGACAATAGGGAAAAAAAAAAAAAAAAAAAAAAACCCAAACAAACCCAAAAACACACAAACACAACATTCACAGAAGAACACTCATTAAAAATCCTTTAGAGACAAAATACGGAATGATGTTGCTATGTTTTCAATTAAAACCAGAAGGTCATCATGCTTACTTATTTTCGAAAAAAATAAATGATAATGCCTTGAAAACTAATCGAAATGATCATTTGGAGCATACTTTGATCCAGCTTTCCCCTTCGTTAATCAAGACACATAAATATGTAAATACCAATTTTTTTTTAAGAACAAAGCTTCAGAGCATGTACTATTTTTTTTTTCATGGACAAAAATACTTAAGCAAATTAAAGCAACTCGATTCCATATCCATATTGATAAGCGTTTGAAAAATGATGTCATAGTTTGATTGAAATGGAATGATATAACATAAATATCGTTATTATTACTTCGAAGGCTTATTCTAGTGCTGTTGTTCTTTAAATATACATATATTTTTTTATAACATTTCCCAGTTTCTCTTATAAATGTAAGGTGGATTCCCAAAGAGATGGATCGCGTCCCAACTCCAGGAAGCAGTACGGGAAAAAATTCACCTTCCTCAAGTTCTCGTAAATAAATAGTGCAGCTTTTTTTTTTCACCTTTGACCTTGCATTACGCCAGTGAGAAAATTCCCGTTCTAAAAATACAACAGCGCTCTGTTGCTGGGGTAAGCATTAAAAATAGCAGTAGCTACAACTGGATAAAACGACCATGGTGATGAGAGGGGGTGGGGGGAAGAGAAAAGAAAAGAAAACGCAGGGGTACAGCTTATCACAGCAATAATCTAGCAGGCTCGAGATCTTGAAATCACGTAGTCGAAATCTAGCTGGCTCAGACTGTATCCTCGAGACCCACTCTACATACAGTCTTCAGCATTGAAGTGTAATGTTGGAAGTCACTGACCTGACTTGGGTTTTTTCTTTTTCTTCTTCTTTTTTGTATCCTTTTGTTTGAAAGTTTTATCCTTTCTCTTGGTTTTGCTTTATAATGCTCCTTACTTACTGTTTTGCTTAGCAAACTGATCTTCCTGCTCTTGTCCTTACTACTTTTTTTGTTCATGTTGTTGATGATGTTTTGTTGATGTGTTGTTGTTGTTGTTGTTGTTGTTGTTGTGTTCCTCTTCTTCTTCTTCTTCTTCTTCTTCTTCTTCTTCTTCTTCTTCTTCTTCTTCTTCTTCTTCTTCTCCTTCTTCTTCTTCTTCTACATAAATGCGTGTCTTTTGCATTTTCTTTTACTAATCATTTGCTTTTCTGAACACTACAAAGAGTCTGCTTTAAAAAAAAAGAGTGCAAAAACAATAAATAAACAAACAGAAGGCGTTTCAACTGACATATGGGAATTTTCCAAAATTATCTCTGCATGTTCTTTTTACGAGCACATCTTGCTTTTAACGGATGCCGGTTCTCCGTCCATCCCACCAACAACGCCCACGTTAGCACTTTTCCAAGTCTACTCTTGCACTGGCAAACAGTATAGAATGCAATTACAAAAAAATGAATAACATTGTTAACTTTGCATAATATCTTACTCTTAGCCTTATCTCCCACCTTAGCGTTCTCTCTCTCTCTCTCTCTCTCTCTCTCTCTCTCTCTCTCTCTCTCTCTCTCTCTCTCTCTCTTTTTCTCCCCTTTCCTTTCCTGCCCCACATCTCTCCCGTTTTTTCTGTCCTTATAACCCACACACACAGACACACACACGCTTTTTTTCTTATCAGGACATAATTATGGTGTGACCTTAACAAGCTCAAACTTGACACGACACGATGCCTGCAGCAGCTCTTCATCGCATAATAGAGAGATGGCCTTCACTCTCTTAACAGGTGTTCGTCTCGAAATCCATGTTCCAGGGCCTGGAGAGAAAAAGGAGGGGGAAAAAAAAATTTACAAGGTTGCGTGCGAAACAATTATCTTACGATCCCGTAGGGCCCCCTCTCTTTTAGCTCAATATAATCTCTCATGGGCTGCTGTTTTATTTCAGCGTAGAGAGATGTCAGTTGATGACTTACTACTAAAGACAATCAACTTTTTCAGATTCGCTTCTTTGTTCATTTATGTGTCTGTAAGTCTTTCTATTTATTTATCTGCCTGTCGTTGTTAATGTCTTTTTCATTTCTTTTGCTCTTTTCTCTCTCTCTCTCTCTCTCTCTCTCTCTCTCTCTCTCTCTCTCTCTCACAGACACAAAAAAAAACATTTCCAGCCTGTTTCATGTTCCCTTCTTTCAGAGTAGATCAAGTCAGTCCTTTTCCCATTGTGTCGTCGGCGTACAGCTTGGACAAGGCGGGGCAGGCATTTAGATTTTGGTCCTAGACGGGTAGATCTAGATGATTGAGGTAAGATGTGACAACAAAAGATGGAAAAAAATGACACTGGTGCGTCTCTCTCTCTCTCTCTCTCTCTCTCTCTCTCTCTCTCTCTCTCTCTCTCTCTCTCTCCCTCTCTCTCTCTCTCCATTCTCTCCCCTCCCCCCAACCGAAAGCACTTCAACCTCTTTCCGCCCTTTAAAAACTTGTGACAGGACCATCTTTAGCGGATCCTTTTGTTATCAACACTACTGTACTTAGTTTCTGCATCGGCGTACGAGCCTGCCTGTAGTGAGCTGCGAAGAGTGCGAGGGCCTAGCAAGCCTGTAATCCAAGGTCGAGTAGACACATTATTGTAATGAGATCTGTGTTAAGATAGGCAAGCCTGTTGCTGCTACGGGTTGTATGTGGTAGCTAGCCGACTTAGCTCATGGCATGAGTGGGGGAAAAAAAAAGATAAGTGGGGGGAAAAAAGAAAAAAGGATATGTGGGCTAAAAATCGCACGAGTGAAAACCTGCCCAAACACGCACGATGCAACCGTACTGGCTTTTTCCCGCCAAAACCGATGCTCATGACGACACTGATGGGAACTTTGGTCGTGGTGGCGGGGAGGGGGTGGGGTGATGGGGGTGCGGGGCGGAACAGATTCTATGCTTATGGTGCAGCAGCAGAAGTGATGCTGCGTGTGTAAATCTGGTGTGTTTAAAGTCTCACAAGCTTTTTGGTTTGCGCACCACGGTGTATTGTAGTATTATTGTATTACTAGATCTAGTTGTGCAAATTGCGCAGTGCAATGCTGTTGGCCTAGATCTTGTGCTGAATGGTGGCAGTTATCTGGCAAAAAAGTCGCTTAGCGTGAACAAGAACTTAACGCAACAAGTGTTTTACTTTCACACAGAAGTTAGTGATGCTGAAAAGCTGACATAACTTTATTGAAAGCTCCTTTGCTGTCAATTTATGGCTTTATTTTGTGTCATAATAGTTTGTTTTTTACGACTCCCAGCTGTAGCTATAAATCCTGAAGTTTTAATTGCTTCTTCGCATCGGAAGACAATCTTTGAAATTTTTTTAGGTCCTGTAAAGAAAAAAATCATGTTCACTTTTTTTTTTTTTTTTTATAATTATGATTTTTGCTTTAGATCAGTGACTTTTACCCAAGGAAATAATCAAAGTGAAAGAAAGTATGGAGCATGTTTTATAAATATTATAATATTACTAACTTTTCTATTATTTTTTTATTAAAAAAAAAAACAAAAAAAAAAAAACAACCTCCATTTTTCACTACACCTTCATACACAGTTCGCCAAGAAAGGTGTAAACGGCGAGGGAGGTCGACAGAGAAATTTATTGCTAGATCCAATTTGCCATGGGGAAAGTAGCACCAGTCTTTCTGGTCACTGGATGAAACAAGTGAACAAACATTATCATGGGATGGATGGTTAAGACGTTTATTCTTCATTTGTTTTTCTTTTTTTTTTTTTCAGTCCGCGATTAATGCACCTTTTTTCTTCATCTCATTCCCTTCTATTTCTTCTTCTTTATAATCATCATTATCAGCATAATTTATTCATCATCTTCTGTCACTCCCATCTTTCAATTTTTCACCTTCTCTCTTCCATTGAAACTCCTTTGCATACTTTACTTTGCTCTTTCAATTATTTTTATTCGTTTAATCCAGCTTTTATAAAAATCCTACGTTCACTCTCTCTCTCTCTCTCTCTCTCTCTCTCTCTCTCTCCCCTCCTCATCTTCAATCCTAAAAAAAAACAACCAACAAACAAACAAAAAAAAAAAAAGCGCCACAAAAACGAAATACACAACATATAAAAATTATTACAAAAAGAGCCAACAACCATAGTTTTTTTTACCCAATAGATATGCAAAATTCATTGGCAATTGCAGTTACCTTCATATAACTTTAAGATATTTCTTTTCCGCTCTTGATCTGACACTTTTTGTTGTGATAACTTTAACTTTACAACTGATCTGACCTTTACTGTCACAGGTGATAGCTATAGGAAAACCAATTCAGACTCTGTCAGGCTTGTGTGTCACACATACGGCTATGGTTTGACTGTTTGATGATTCTGGACTCATCTCGCGGGGGTGAATGGCTCAGTCGGTAGAGCAACGGACTGACAGTTAAAAGCTCCCGTCTTCGATCTCTTGCTGGTTTATCAGAAGCTGGTGTCAAAAACAAAACCTTATCAGCCCTGCCCTAGGCTTGAGGGAAAACCCACACTCGGTACAATACTTTAAGCAAAACTAATCAGAGTAGCAGAATGATTCTCTTCTTATTTACCATACGTTTTCTTTGGTCTGCCTAGGTTTAGAGAGCTTTTCTTTTTTTTTTTTTTTTGCCTCGAATGTTATTTTTGGTGGCCATCGAGAAAAAATTCTCGCACTAGGATATGCAAGCCTCCACATATTCTAACTCCTCTCATGTGGTGAGTGCATAATAAGTCCTTATCATTCCAGTTGGACCTGTATGCCTGACGGGAGCTTGTTAAGTGTGAGGACATGGACCTGAATTACGTTTAATGTAAACGAAGTACTTTGAACTTCCAAAAAAAGAAATCTACCGTATTCACAGTTTCACACGTATTCATTGCATCTTGAGTTGAAATTAGGTAATAATTTTTCACTCTCTTTCTTCTCATAGAGGGAAGAAATGAAACAAACCATGTTAAAAGATTATTCTGATATTTCAGGGCATTCAGTTGATTGTCGAAGCCCTTTTTTGTACTGTCTAAACTTGTAATTGTATTTTTTTCTGGTCTATCTCACTTCCTCTCTGTGTCTAAACTCTCTCTCTCTCTCTCTCTCTCTCTCTCTCTCTCTCTCTCCCCCTCCCCCCACCCCCATTCTTTATCTCTCCGTTTACATCTTTCTATCTTAACCATTACCTTCAATTATGGTTTCATCTGGTATTTAAATTCGGTACAATTCTCTGAGAAAGGCTTAGAATACGTCAAATACATATATAGGAATTTGATCCAAATAATTATATACACGAAAATTCTTCATAATCATGTCAGCCTGTAAGAAGGCCATCGGATTAAACTTAACTGTGTCATTATAATAAAGTCGTTGCTGGTAAAAATTTAAGGCGCATCAGTAGAGTCACCTCGAAATCTTCACCTCTCTCGTCGACAGCCTTTTGATTTTGGCGAAAAATTGGAGGGAAAATCATGACGAAATATAGGAGTTCTAAAAATATGCCAAATATCTAGACATCTCAATATGAATTGAGACATAATAGATTCACCTTAGTTTGCACTTTCTCCAAGTACAAACAGCTGATAAACCGCAAGATGATGTCGTATTTCCCTTGCAACGACTTAGGGGATAGAAGGGAATAGCGCGCTAGCTCGCGTGACCGGTGATGCAACAGGCCTGTATCAGGGAGGGCCGACGGGGGCCAGTTTTGGCGCGCTCCCGTCCGGCCCTTCACGTCACGTTTTGCGACACGAGTGCGCGAAAACGCGAGAAATGCTTCGCCAGTCAAAAATTGGTAGCTTGACCTACAGACCATAAGGTTAAGGGTCAGGATTAAAGGCGTAGAGGAGGGGGAGGGGGGAGGGGGGGATATGTCCTCAAGACAATGATGCAAAACGATGACGAAAAACACATCTGGACTCCATCATCCTAGATCTAGATCTGACGACATGATGAAACAAGTAGAGAAATCAGTAACTGGGGAGCCTTGGTTTTATTTTTGGAAACAAGGAGTGGTATAAATACTTCTCGCCAACGGACTGAATACTGCGACAATGACGTCATGAAATACGCCGTTTTAATATGAAAGGTTTGGACTGGATCATTCTAGGTTCAGAATTTCGCAATTCCTAACCGGCACTCAAGTCTCAACCGCAATTAAACACGTTCACACGTGAGGTCGAGTTCCACAAATCGCGCAATAGCGGAACCATCTTGGAGGGGAAAAAAGAATGTACAAGAATTGCATTCCTTTGAGTAAGAAAGTTAAATTTGTCGCAAACCACTGCGATATTAATTTTACAACCCCCACCCCTCTTCCCCCATCCTTGCACCCTAATTCCCGTGTCTTCATAAAATCATCACTGCAAACACCTTTTAAGGAAAAGTAAAGAAAAGAAAATGAAGATAAACAAAGTGTACAACGAGATATAAACAAGCTCGCCTCGCTCAGTCTTAAGTTCTCATCATGAATTCCCTTTTTTTTTTCTAGTTTAGTTTTCAATATAACAGCAGGTTAAGAAAAAAAAATTCAGTAAAGGTCGTCTCTCAAAATGAAAATCTAGCATGAAAACGAGTTATTACTAAAGAATGTACTGAATTTAAAAAAAAAAAATAATAGAAAACTGTGACACTGCTATACTTATCTTATAGCATTTTTCGATGAAACGATTTGAAGACTCGTGTTTCCGAGAAAAGCTGAAAGATTATTTTGAAAAATAGAATCAGCAATATCTATATCTAGATATGACAAAAAATAGCAACGCTAAAAAATAATTACTACACCACAGATTTGTACATCAAAGGTCTAACTTGCTTTAAACAGATTTAAAATCTTTTCCATAATTACAGAAAGATTGTTGTTTCAAGTTCTGATTTATAACCCAACTTTTCGCTATTTGCGGTTGTGGATTTCATGAAATTGCTTCTATTGTTTCTAGAAAAATGATAGCTCGTCCATTACATGGAATAATCTGCGCAATACTCTTTTACTAGAATCTTCTAAGCTATAACTGCGAAAAGCAATTATTACTGAGGAATTAATTGTCAGTGCGCTAGCTATTATCTACCATTTAAACGCGCTCGTGGTAAGCAATGATTTAGACTTTCATCCGCGCAGGAAGTGGTCACTTAGCCTTGATGAGAGTTAACGGAAGATGTCTTATGAAATAACGGGAAAAAATGTGAAAATGAAGTGGGAACCATGTGACATTCCAGGCAGAGTTAAAGAACAGGTTTAAAAAAATTAAACAGTCGACGGGATAAGTTAAAATAGGATAAGAGAACAGAAATCAAATAGACATACAACAAAGAATATAAATGAAAAATATTATAGACCTGACTCACTTACAACTTAAACAATGAAAAAGATAAAACTGATTTTCAATTATTATGTTTAGGTAACAAGTTAACGAGAGTCGGTTTTTATATGTGGAGCTTAGAATATTGGTCAGAACTCGTTATCGCGTAACCCACCTAGCGATTCAGGAATGAACGCTTAAAGTGAATAAAATAATTTGATACGAAGATTGTGCCACAGAGTTTAAATATTCTGTATTTAAAAAGAATGTAGGTGTTAAAAAGGTGTGTGTATGTATGAGGCGCGGGGAGGGGGTAGAATGAGAGAGAGAGAGAGAGAGAGAGAGAGAGAGAGAGAGAGAGAGAGAGAGAGAGAGAGAGAGAGAGAGAGAGAGAGAGAGAGAGAGAGAGAGAGAGAGAGAGAGTGGGTGAGTGAGAGAGAGAGAGAGAGTGGGTGAGTGAGAGAGATAGAGAAAAAGAGAGAGATAGAGAAAGAGAGACAGTTAGACAGATAGGCAGACAGACAGACAGACAGAGACAGCGATAGAGAGGGACAGAGACAAACAGTCAGCCAGACAGCCAGCCAGACAGCCAGACTAATAGACAGACGGAGCCAGAGAGAGAGAAAGAGAGAGAGAGAGAGAGAGAGAGAGAGAGAGAGAGAGAGAGAGAGAGAGAGAGAGAGAGAGAGAGAGAGAGAGAGAGAGGAGAGAGGGACAGACAAACAGACAGTCAGAGAGATAAAGAGACAGACAGAGAGACAGAGAGAAGGTAAAAACTGTGACAAAGAATACAGTGAGTAACTTGAAGACCTTAACAAAGAAGAGAGTTAATTGATGATGTGCTCAGTCTGTTGTAGTATCTCAATTAACCTAGATAAAGGCTGGCTCGTGATGCTCCTTTGGACACTTGACCTAGCGAAGTGTGGTGAACTATTGAGATATTCAGTTCTGACCCCATACACCGGATACAGACATCCCTATGGGACTCGACGCAACTTCCGTTCCGCCATAATTTCTCGCGATCTGTTTTCTATTTATAACCCACCGGTTAAATACAGAGAGAGAGAGGAATGAAGATCTTGATACTGTCATAACAATGACTGCATTTTATTCAATGACAAATCCACTTGAGAGAATAGGATTGCCAAGTTTTCACGAGACTGAACAACCTTAGCAAAATCTAGTGTATTGTTAATGTTAAGTGCTCACTGATCCTGTGATTTCTAAGTAGATATAAAAATTTGAAGAATTTACGTTTCGACGTCACTTTGCACATCCTTAGAATATAACTTTTTTTATTTCTTGTATTTAATACCCTGAAACTCTTGCAGAATCCATCCCTATCTGTGTTTTTTTTTTGTCTATCAAAGTTTCTCTCTCTGCCTCTCCGGCTTCTTTATTTGTTTGTCTCTGTCTCTCTATCGCAGTCCTTTACTTTAATTAACGTATTAATATCTATATGTCTACCCTCACCGAATGTATCCCCATCTTCCCCCTTTCCACCTTCCCCCTTTCTCTTTCTCCCCCCCCCCTCTCTCTCTCTCTCTCTCTCTCTCTTCTTAACGAGTTTCTTCTTCTGTCTGTCTGTCTGCAACATCTAGATGTCTATCAGCCTATCTGTCTATCGTCCTTTCCCTCTCTTTTTCCTTCCTTCTTACCTCCTCCGAATCCTCTATCTCTCCCTTTCTTTACTCCGTGTTGACCTCGAATGGACTTTACCCTGAGAAAAAAAAAGATGCGAGCAAGTCACTTTTACCAAACAGTGTTCACAAATATAAGATAGAATAAGAGGTCAAATCTATTAAGATTGCGACCCATTTATACAATTCTGCACTGAAACAAGATGTCTTGTAACTAATTATGTTACTAATGATATTTACTAACACGTAATTTTAGGTCAAGCTTAATAACAGAAGACTCCTTCACCACTTAAGTTCTACTAATCTGACTACCCTTAGTCATCGGCCAAGTATTTCCTTTTACAAGGACAACATGCAGAGAGACTTATAAACAGCCAGAATTTGTTTTTTAAGGCAATGAACCATGCTTCTCTGTCTCTCTGTCTTTCTGTCTTTTACTATCTCTTCAAATTTATATCTATTTTCTTTATCTGCTTGTCTTACTCTTGATCGGCATATTTGTCAGTTGAACACTTTCTCTCCTTCAACGTCTACCCGCCTGCTGAGAAAGATGCAGAGAGAATGAACGTGTGTTTGTGAGCAAGAGAAAAAGAAAGAAGGGAAAAAAGAGAGATAGATAGAAAGATAGATGTATAAATGGAGCGATAGATAGAGAGAAAGAAAGATGGATAGATAGATAGATAAATAGATAGATAGTGAGAGATAGAGAGAGAGATAGAGAGATAATGTCTAACTTAAAATGTGTTCCAAATCGTTGACCAACACTTTAAGAAGTCTAATTTTAGAGTGTAAATGCCCTTGTAAAACAAAGCACGATTCATTTAACGAAAAATATAATTATGATAAATAAAAACTTTCAATATCATTTTTTGTGCGCGGATGAAATTGAAGTTTCGTAGTGAAATCTAAAATATATATTAATATTAGCATTAATAAATCTTACATTACAGTTCAAATTTATAGTAGTATTTGCTTTTGCTTTTTGAACGCTTCTTTATAAATAGCTTTAAAGCGTATTGAAAATTTTCCGTCCATCTCTGACAAACACATCAACAAATGCTCTTGCTCGTCCATCTGAGAGGTTAACTGGACACTGGATAGGAACTGTTAGATCAGGTCTATTTCAAGAGGCTGCTTGACTGAGTAGGTCACTTCAGGGATCGCTACATGTATTCAATAATAAAAGAAAGGAAACAACGCCAATGTATGAAACTAATGGCATTGATTCATCTCATTGTTGCGTGTGAGACACAAAAGTGACAGAAAGAGAGAGAGAGACAAAGAGAGAGAGAAAGAGAGAAAGACGGAGAGAAAGAGAGGGAGTGAGAGAGAGAAGCGAGAGAGAGAAAGGGAAAAGAGAGAGAGAAAGAGAAAGAAAAGAGAGAGAGAGAGAGAGAGAGAGAGAGAGAGAGAGAGAGAGAGAGAGAGAGAGAGAGAGAGAGAGAGAGAGAGAGAGAAAGAGAGAGATTATTGATGATTTAAATACATCTTTCTCAGACCAATGATTTGCTTTGCATTTAACGAATCCACAAAATTAAACAACTTTTTTAAAGTAAAAGTAAACATAATTATGTTTTGTCCAATCCTCTCCTATCTTCCTTTCACTTTTTGCCAAACTTAATTTCTCACATAACTTAAAATCATGTTCTTAACATTGCAAATCTTCCTCTTCCTTTTATCATAGTTTTCTTTAAAAAAAAAAACAAAAAAAACTTTCTTAACTCGAGCACTTTTTCCTAATCACTCACAATCATAGGCCATCCTTTTTCAACCGATATCTTTATCAGGTTGTGTGCGTTCATGTAAATTAGAATAGAGCTAGGTCTAAAAACGCAGATCTGTGGGACAGGGCGGATAAAATTCAGTGTGAACGTGACATCAAGGCATTGAAGCCAAGGACTGTGTGTTCTAGGATGTCGCTTGGGCAGAGTCTCTGGCTTGGGTCATGTCAAGAAATCAGAAGAAAAATTATGAAATTATTACATATTAACTATCCGAGAACAAAAGATGTCGGACCTTATCATCACTGAATCAGATCCCCTGCAAATGATGTATCAAAGAGTGAGTTTTACTTCAGCACAAAAGAGAATAGGAAAAGCAAGACTGTTCTTAAAATGTAAATGCGTTTTCATTACCTTTGAACAATTTAAGTCAGAGAGCTCTGGAGATGGTCGTAAAATTGTTTAGAACTTCAACAAGTAGTAAATGAATGTTGATTAAGGGAAGTAACATCATACCTTATCCTCCCTATTTATATTTACCTTTCAGAAACCGCAATTCGATAGGGCTTTGGATGCGCAGTGGACCTTTAATGTATGAAAGATCATAAACTATTTTGGCTTCCAACGCTTCCAACTCTTGATTACAGGCGTTAATTGAGACAACATTACTGTATTATATTGGCCATGATCCAGGTTTTCATTGTTACATAATTGAGCTCATATTTCAGAAGAAAAAGAGCAAAGAATATTAAGATACCGGTTGACCGCTTTTTTAACCGTGATGTATCCGACAAGAAACAAACACTTTACCGTATCAACGGTCTGTTTTGGTGCTTAGAGGACTGTATGTGGAGTGCATACAGAGTGCCCTATCTTTTTTCGAAGGTCTGAGTTCTGTACTTTAGGGACATACGATTCACAATTGAGAAAAAGCAAAGAGAGAGAGAGAGAGAGAGAGAGAGAGAGAGAGAGAGAGAGAGAGAGAGAGAGAGAGAGAGAGAGAGAGAGAGAGAGAGAGAGAGAGAGAGAGAGAGGGGGAGGGAGTGGGAGAGGCAGACAGACAGAGACAGAGGGAGAGAGAGATACACACAGAGACAAAGATAGGCAGAGAGAGAGATAAAGGGAGCAAAGAGAGAGAGACAGAGAGAGAGAGAGAGAGAGAGAGAGAGAGAGAGAGAGAGAGAGAGAGACACAGACAGACAGACAGACAGACAGACAGAAAAATAGAAATAAAGAAAGAGATAAAGTAGGAAAAAACAAAACAAACTCACTATCACGCAGATAATCAAAAAAGACAATTAGATGGAAAGAGCCAATAATTGATGGCGTAAACATGAGAAAAGAAACAGAGAGTAAGAGAGAAAGATAGAGAGAAAGAGAAAGAGAGAGAGAGTGAGAGAAAGAGAGAGAGAGAGTGAGAGAGAGAAACATAGCGAGAGAGATAAGAAAAGGGATAGCAAGAGAGGTTGAGACAAAGTATATTACGCAAAGCTAAGGCTACGTACATGGCGACAAAGGGAAGAATGTCAACGTGATCTTGTTTTCTCTCTTGACATGACTTTTTCACTCTCCCTGGAAGAAAAAATAGCAAACAACAACAAAAATTTGTGATCTTAGGGCAACTTGGTCTCGCTTGAAGCGGATAAACATCATAAAAAATTTCTAGGTCGTCAAGTTTTGTCCAACCGTATTGTGCAGTTATAACCACACGATTTTGGTAACATCCTCTTAATCTAGTCAAGATTATGTTATTTTAAGGAAGTAGTTGTCTTTTTTTTTTCCTCCGCATTTTAATGTTGTTGATACACCCGTTCTTATATTTAAAAACTCCACGGTTACTCAAGAGGAAGTTATGTTTAGATTCTGATCAAAAATCAAGCAAAACTGATAAGAAAAAAAAAATTAAAAAAGAAACAAAAAACCAAACCAAACCCAATCTTTACCATAACGACTGAAAGAGACTCAACTCGGCATGTTGAACAAAATGAGTTAACTAATTATGTAGAATCCACATCTATTTATAGATTTTTTAAAAACATTCATTATGGCTTTTAAATAACTGCGTGGCTAAGAATTCCCGCAAAGCAGTGCACTTTTATGCACCTAGATCTAATGGGAAAATTCACAAATTTGTAATAAGCGTTTAATAGGATAAAAAAAAAAAAAATAGATTAGGAGAATACAGAATTAATCTGTTTCATTTATTCAGAACCAAAAGAAAGTGCCTTACAGAAAGATTCAGCCTAATTTGGTCCATTTTTTTTGTTTTGTTTTGTTTTCTTTCTAATCATTTGGTGTTTATTCTAAGCCAAATTATTTCCAGATATCCTCGTTAAGCTCTACATTTTGAGCTTAAATAAACAGTGGGCTTGCCTCAAGTATTATTGATTTTGAGCAAACATTATTATCATTTGCATTTTGCAATGCAGACTGCAAGGAGACAGTTTCTTACACAGCATTAAGATATTATTAATGTTATTATTGCGAAAAAAAACAAACCGGAAAGGATCTTCCGTTATCAAAACATACATTATATAATTACTATATGCATACATTTTGTAACACTCTTATTATTTTTATCCTATTATCTTGACTGTGTTGATTGGTGGTAAATGTTACATTCTTTTCTTATTGCGTTACTCAACATCCAATCATTTCGGCTATCTCTCTCTCTCTCTCTTTCTCTCTCTCTCTCTCTCTCTCTCTCTCTCTCTCTCTCTCTCTCTCTCCCTCTCTCCCTCTCTTTATTTGGGATATCGGCGTAAAAGCAAAAGAAATAACAATGACAACAACAATAATAATTTGGAAAAATAATTCTATCTAATCACGGAATAGAATGCTCTACTTAGAGACATCCGCTTTCCTGAAATAGATGAAAGATTATTCACCCGTATTACTAACATAGTTATTAAAAAAATGAAATATTAAAAAAAGAGACGGAAAGGAAGTTTAACAAAAATTCTGTAGAAACATAATGTTCATTCCTTTGTTTGATGACGACCTACTGCTATTAAACACACCAGCACTGCAGTTTTTGTTTTATTGCACTACATAAAGGATGTAAAATAATTAAATAGTTAAGTAAATAAATGAAGAAAAAAAAAAAGAAAAGAAATATAAAATTAAATCAAACTTAGCCTTGCTTAGAAAGAATTATTCCAGGACGAAAGCAGCTCATAGTAGATTTCATTATTTAACATTCCAAAGGGATGGTAAATCATAAATCTAATTTTTGCAGCAAGTGTAACGTTCGTAGTTTATGCAAGCAAAATGAGAAGGCTCTTATGTTAAAAAAAAACTAACCAAAACAAAAAAACAAAAACAAAAAAAAAAAATGAAATCCCCCAAACCATTCGGATCTTACTTATACCATCTTCAAACTATTCCCAAGCTTGCACATAATGAAAGAACCTCGTGGATCTTTCACATATATCATATATCTGCTACACACTAAGAGACAAGTCGTAAAGACCAATATTTTATTTAAGTTTGTATTTTATTCTGAGCATGGTAATCATAATTGCAATCTTAGATCTTATATGCCATCGATGTTTGTTCTAATATAAAAATTTACAGGTCTTATCTAGATTTTTATCGAAATCTTTCTCTAGACCTAGCTAGATATATCTAGATCTAGATCTAGTACGTCTGAAGTAGTGACTTCCGAGACGTTTAGTTTAGATGAAAAGCTGGTGCTAGATCTAGAGATTTACAAAGTATCTTCTCAATACTGTGAAGCAATATAATTTATTATAATATGGTGAAGTTAGCCTAACTATGTCCAGGTTGATTGCCTGCAGTCAATTTTGTTGTTGTTGTTGTTGTTGTTGTTTATTCAGTATGACAAAAATGATTTTTCCCCTGATGGCTTTAAAGACGCCTATGATCAGATGCAAATTATAATCTTTTTCTTCGTTTTCAGATAAACGTTTTTCTCTCCCTACAAAGCGATTTTAAGCAAAAGATAACGGTAAAACATTATCTTTAAATTTGATCGCCTTCGATTCTTTCGCAGAAATAACTTCTTTTATATAGCCCACCCACAAAAAGGTGACCTTAGATGTTACAGTACATTTATAATTTTATAACAGTAAAGAACTGCAAAGATAAGACACTGCCCATCAACAAGTAACGGCATGGTTCAAACTCGCTCCGTATAATTTCTCAAAGTCGCATGGGGAATGGCTTATATACAACAGAATCACCGGCAATCTGTTTTTTTTTTACAAAGTAAAGCTTTAGAGCAGGACTGGAAAACAGGTCAACTTGTTTATAATTCAAGGCCTTTTTTACAGGCTGTTGGGTTTGTAACAATACCAGCATTAAGAATAAAAAATAACATCACCATCATCATCATAAAAAATAAAAGCACCAGCAGCAGCAATTGAAAAAAAAACAAACACCAACAGTAACATCAACATCAAGAGAATCATCATCAACAACAACAACAACAACAACAACAACAACAACAACAACAACAACAACAACAACAACAACATCAACAACAATAACATTAAGAACAACACCAAATATAGCAGAACTATAAAATTCCCTTGTAATTTTTTTTCTTCTTTTGTCAATAAATTTATTTAATCCATTTTTATAATCTTGAAAAATATAAGAACCTACTGTTTCAACTATTCTTTGCTCTTCCTATAGTTCATTCTTTATTTGTCTTGAAACAAAAGCTATTACGAAAAACAAACCAACCCCCAAAACAGAACATTCCGCCATCAATTTCAAATGATTCAAACAAACTTGGCTAAGCTTTTGATTTTTAAATTGATCATCCTCTTTCTAGAATTATGCATGCGCGCATGATAGCACGTCAGCAATTTCGTGTGTGTGGCTGTATGTGTGTGTAACACTATGCGTGCATTTACAACAGCTGCTGGTAATTTAATCAAAGCAAAGTGAACAAAAAAATTCGAACAAGATAAAAGCGATACAAGTAATAACTTAACAAAACAGCCTGGTAACAATATGATGTGAAGAAATAGCTATGTACGCCCCCAAAGAAAGCTTCACAACTAGTACAGTGCGGCAGCACTTATTATGCAACTATTTCCACTCTATTATGTTCACCGCTTTAATTTATCTCAATAAATCTCGTAATATTTTTTTTGCCTTTCTAATACAGATTATGAAAAAAGAGAAGGTAAAAAATGAAACAAAAAGGGCCGAAGTGGAAAGGGAACCTTGGGGAGAGAAAATGCGGTGATGATATTAACTTGCGGTTGGCTTATAAGAGAGACATAGAGTTATTTCGGGTAATTACATCCCCGGTTTATAGTTGCAAAAATATTCAGGTCAGCTTGGGTTAAAAAAGTCTGTCAGCCCTAAGTAATAAAATAGTGCAGAGGAAGCTGGAAGCCTAGAGGTCTGGTTGACCCGGATCAAAACGACCTGCAATTCTCAGGGTCGCTCAAGACTCGGGTTTGGATCAGGATCAAAACAGAGGACTTGAAACAGTGCAACATGGAGAGAAGGGGAAAAAAATAGGGCGAGGCATTCGAAAGAGTAAAATAATACATGTAATTCCTTCTTTAAAAAGTTTTTAGTTTTGTATAAAAGCCTTCCGTGTGCAACTATTATTTTTTTATATTTTTTTCTTTAGTTGATCGTGTTGGCATAATAATTATTATTGAAAGCGAGGCTTTGTTGGCTTTTAAATAATGAAAACACTTGCATGAGAGCTTTATCATGTTTTATCAAACAATAAAAAAGCAACAACAACAGCAACAACAACAACATCAACAGCAACAACAACAACAACAACAACAACAACAACAACAACAACAAGAACAAAATAATTCCTCTACACTTGCAATGCAATTTGAAAGAAAAGAAAAGATAAAAAGACTCAATTAAAAAAAAAAAAAAAAAAAAGAAAAAAACGCGTTCTCTCTGTACCCAGCTTTCTTGCTTTCATGACATATAATTATAATAATTTTCTGTCCTGTATTAAACAAGTTGTGTCCTGCTCTTACCCATTTCTTATAACAAGAGAGAGATGGAGAGAGAGAGAGAGAGAGAGAGAGAGAGAGAGAGAGAGAGAGAGAGAGAGAGAGAGAGAGAGAGAGAAAGGGAGAGAGATATGGAAGAGAAATGGGGAGAGAGAGGGAGAGGAGAAAGAAAGAGATGGAGAGAGAGAGAGAGAAGGGAGGGAGAGAGAGAAAGAGAGAGAGAGGGAGAGAGATGGAAAGAGAGATTGAGAGAGAGAGGGAGAGAGATGGAGAGAGATTGAGAAAGAGAGACATGGAGAAAGAGAGAGAGAGATGGAGAGAGATGGAAAGAGAGATTGAGAAAGAGATGGAGAGAGATGGGGAGAGAGGTAGAGAGAGAGATGGAGATAGAGATGGAGAGAGATGGGGAGAGAGATAGAGAGAGAGATGGAGATAGAGATGGAGAGAGATGGGGAGAGAGATAGAGAGAGAGATGGAGATAGAGATGGAGAGAGATGGAGAGAGATGGAGAGAGATGGAGAGAGAGATGGAGAGAGAAAAAGATAGACAGAGAGAGAGATAGAGAGAGAGAGGGGGGATGGAGATAGTGATAAGAAAATGCCAACTTGTCTAGAGTAAATGAAAATTAGGCTGAGTAAAATTAAAAAAAAAAAACAACAACAACAACAACAAAAAAAAAAATAAAAAAAAAATAAAATGAAAATAGGCAAGAATACTTTATGACTGAAATGTTTAGAATACTGAAAACATGAAGCTCTTCACTCAAGCAAACTGGGTGCTTCATTTTATCCTTCACGAAATTACAAAATTCTTCATTTATTTTGCAATGCACCCCCACACAACAATGCCATCAAGCTTAAACCGATTATTCTGTATTTTCTCGAAATAATAATAAAAATAATAAAAACCCTCAAGCAGTTGAATTTATTAAAATGTAAAATTGGACAACCAAAACAGGGCAGATTTAAGGTCACTGTAAACTTGGATAAAAGCCAAACTTAAAGCCGTCATGATAAATTCGCCAATAACTGAATAAGTCATGTTCATGCCTTGCATAAAGACAGAAAAAAAGATCTCAATCAAAGTAAAACAGCAGCAACAACAAACGAAACATCAACAAAAAAAAGTTCATAAGACTTGAATAATAATGATAAAAAAGAACCCAGCTAATTTGGCATCGCTTCGTTGCTCTTTAACTGCTCTGTTTGAAACAGAACTACTTCTTCGACCACTACTTCTACTACTACTACTACTACTACTACTACTACTACTACTACTACTACTACTACTACTACTACTACTGCTGCTACTACTACTACTACTACTACTACAACTACTACTACTACTACTACTACTACTACTACTACTACTAATACAATTGATACTACTACTACTACTACTACTACTACTACTACTACTACTACTACTACTACTACTACTACTACTACTACTACTACTACCACCACCACCACTACTGCTACCACCATTACTGCTACTACTACTACTACTACTACTACTACTAATACTACTACTACTACAACTACTACTACTACTACTAATACTACTACTACTACTACTGCTGCTTCTTCATCTGCTGGTGCTGCTACTACTACTACTACTACTACTACTACTACTACTACTACTACTACTACTACTACTACTTCTACCACCACCACTATTTCTTATACAATACTACTGTTATCGCAAAGAGCAAAGAGCAGTTCAATTTTAATTGTTAGAAATTAAATGCTTTTGATTTAAACGATTTCATGAAAATAATCTATTGATGCCACTTCTTTTTCCCCGCTCCTGGCCCTAGAAATTAATATCTTAAGAAAAAGATTGAGGGAGAGACACAGATAGATAGATAGATAGATAGATAGATAGATAGATAGACAGAGAGAAAAAGAGAGGGAGAGAGGGAGAGATAGATAGATAGATAGATAGATAGATAGGTAGATAGATAGATAGATAGATAGATATAGAGAGAGGAAGAGAGAGAGAGAGAGAGAGAGAGAGAGAGAGAGAGAGAGAGAGAGAGAGAGAGAGAGAGAGAGAGAGAGAGAGAGGTATGAGAGAGTGAGAGAGACAGAGAGGGACAAGTGAGCAGAGAAGGAAAAGGATAGAGATATTAAGAAAGAGATAGATAGAAAGAAAGAGAGGGAAAGAGAGGCAAGTTTCTGTGACAAGTCACCATTTCCAAAGTCAGTTCAACTTTTCTTGCTGTACGCTAGGTAGCCTTGGTGATACGACATTCTAAGGTCAGGTTGCGGCGCTCCCTTCGGATTATTTTTTTATTACTCCTTTTTTCCTCAACTTTCAGTCTTAAGTTTCCATATGGTCTAGATCAACTCTTTCTTGACATGAGTAGCTGATAAACCAGAAAAAATTGACCTATGAATTTATAGAGTAGAGGAATACAAAGCTGTCCTAGTAAAAGAAGAGCTGTCAGCTCTTGAAGTATGTCCCGTATGTCCAGAGAACTGGACCAAGATCATGCGGAGAACTGGGAAGCTGATAGTCTTTTCCTTTGAATGAGTTAACGAGAAACGGTTATTATTTCCTAATTTTCTAACACGCGAAATTTTTCTCTCGAGCATTATGAGTGAATTCAATTATACATTTAGAATAAGTTTGACCATATTTTTTCCCATCTTTTTTTTTTTTCACAGTGTGCTTGACTAGTACATAGAGGTTTATCAGTGGGAAATGCTCTGTTCGGGCTAGCCTGTTATAATCTTTATCACCATTTTTAATGTTATGCTGAAAGTAACTATTTCGATTATAAAAGCCAGGATTCCTTTGGCGGAAAACTCACCATAAAAACATCTCTTGCTAAACAGTTAAGGAGGAACAAAGAATGATGATTTAATTTTGTCTAAATCTAGTCTATGACGACTTTGTCACGCAGACCAACAAAAACTCAGCAACCCGATCTAGATGAATGTTTGCTTTTTGCGAAGCTCCGACTTGAATGTTGGTCTACTCAGTATTATTTTATCTATTACTATGCCGAGTTTCAAGGCTAACACGACATAGCACAGTGCAGTGTGGTAGACATAAAACTCTGAGATAGATTTAGGGGTTGGAAAATAAATCAGGAAATTTAAATGTAAAGCTCCGAGAAATACGATCTTCTCCAACTATGTGCTCGCATTTTTCATTTTATAACCTTAAAGAGGCATTCCTTGTAGTCTATTTACCAAACTCAGTCTTAGCGCCTATTTTGCTTATGGGTAATGTATTATGGGTAATATGCATAGCAGTATCGCGATGTGCTTAAAATCTGCAAAATATTTTTTGCATGCGATATTGAGAAATAATGGAGTCAGGGCTACTGGGCCGCTTTACTAAAGAAAAAGCACCCGGTCTATCATGTAATCTAGGATTTTGTTTTACTCACAATGCCAAGATATAATATGGTGGGATTTGATAATGTCACCCCAAACCGCCTCGATCCCATACCGGTATTTCAATAATTTTGATCTTACACTACATGAATGAGAATGAATTTAAAGATGGTAACAGGAGGCTTTTGAGGTGGAAAGACACTACGCGCACTTCCCCCCTCTTCTGCCAATTGGTCTATCTAAATTCATCATGTTGCATTTAACTACATGGCATGACTTCAAAGCCTTTAAAACAACACAAAATAAATGAAAAAAAAAAAACAAAACATAAAAAGTGGAAATAAGAAAAAAATACAAACGAAATAATGTATTATACTATTTTGGAGTTCTTTCATTCTTTTGACGTCCCCTAGGCTAAGTTTCTGGAAGAGTGTTCTGCACAGACGGAAGTTTTCCATCAAGCCAAGGATAGGGCTGGTTAGGAGGGACCCAACTCCATTATCAGATGATCCAGACTAGAATCGAACCCACGCCACTCCCCCCCCCCCCCACTTGTCAGTCAAAGACTTTACAGACTGTGCCATTATGTCCCTTGAAAGAATCACACTTAATCTTAAGGGTTAACACATTCTGAGAAAATTGTCAGGAATAGAGTATTTCATTGTTCAATATTATCATTTTTTTCATTTAAGAATTTCACTTGTAAGTTCCATTAAGTGTTAACAATTCATCTTTCATTTGCCACGTAAACGATCACAAGTATCTATAAAGACGGAAAATAAAACCACCGTGTGATTCATGTACCTTAAAAAAAAATAAATAATAGTAAATAGATGAAAATACTAATTTAAAAACACACCCACAGCACAGTAACTAAAAAGGAAAAAAAATTCAGAAAATTCTCTCTCTCTCTCTCTCTCTCTCTCTCTCTCTCTCTCTCTCTCTCTCTCTCTCTCTCTCTCTCTCTCTCTCTCTCTCTGTGTGTGTCTATCTCTCTCTCTTTCCCTGCCCCCTCCCACTCCTTCGTCCTTTTGCGTAAAAAGAGCAAAAACAACTAAATAAAAAAACAGGCAACATTTTTTTTTTAAAGGCATAAACTCTTGATATCCGATTCAGCCCCGATGTAAGTACGAATTTAAGTATTCTCTTTCAGCTGGTATACTTTTCGCTTTTTTTTTTTTACGCGCTGACGTCATGTCATGAAATCGGAAACAGAAAATTAAACGAAAAGCGCACTTGAGATGTCATTTGACATAATTATAAAACTAGCTCGAGAGCAATGTTTGTTTTTTTTTTTTTTAAATAAATTAGATCTATGAGAGTAATCATGCTCAAGATCGTATTGAAAACATTTTTTTTTCTGCCTTAAATGCCTCACAGTAAACATCTGCATTTTTTTCCTTTATATTTTCCCACGTTTACTTAATGATTTATAAATTTATCAGCAAAGAACACTGATTAATTTTCAAAAGAAAATAATTTATAAAGCACGCACAGAAGAAGGGAGAATATAGAAAATCATGAGTGACTTAAATTGAGAAGAGAAGAAAAGTATTCAAGCATCTCTCTTTTCCCTATGGGGAAACAAACAAACAAAAAACAATATACTGATTATAACTAAAACGAAATAAGAAGAAACAATAATATACTTTTCGTAACAGTAATGAATTCATTCTAATTTTTTACAGTGCAGTAACAGAGAGAAGAGAAAAGAGATTTGATTTGCGAGAGAATTTTTTTGTTCCATCACGTAACGTCAGATCGGTCGATAGAATAAAATTGAGTAAAAAAAAATATGAGGTGTCAAGATTTACAGAGCTCGATACCCATTAACATTAACCTTAGCCACAGCCTAATCCAAACTCTACCGCTAACCCATATACTAAAACTACTTTTTTATACACGTCAGGGAACTTTATTATAGGACCTGTGGAAAGATACGCGAATCCTATCTTGTTTTGACCTCAATATGTGGCGTCATGTTCTGAGAATGTCACGCGACTCTTGGAGCGGGACATTTGAATTCTGGCTCTGCCAGATGCAAGGCTGAATTCTTGTGAAAATGTTCTTGATACAAAGTTATTTACTTTCCTCAGAATGTTGAATGGGTCCCTGGTTGAAAGCTGTGAAATACGTGGTCAGAATGTTAGTATGACGCGCTGTTTCTAGTAGCTGCCACTCCTCTAGTCTGTGTGTTCAGAAAGGCGTCTTTATATATATATAAAGATAGATAGATGGATGGGAGAGTTTAATAGATATATGTGTGTCTAGTTACAGAGATAGATGGATCAATAGAAAGTTCGATAAACTATATTGATAGAAAGTGCTGATGGAGAGAGAGAGATGGTGAGACGGGGAAAGAACGTGAGATACAAATTGGGTGGGGAGGTAGAGACGGGTTAAGAGGAGGAGAAAAGTTTAAGGCTAGAAATGGCGGGAGATGTCACGTGTGACTTTCAGGAAATAAGGATTGTGCAGAATCATAGAAACGGGACCTGTATTTACAGTCTGGCACAGTGTTCAGAAATAGGCAGCTTTATGTACAGAAGGCTTGTATGCATAATGCTCACTCCAGGTAAAAAAGTAATAGAGACAGCGTATTTGAAACAAAGGTCATCGATTTGAAAGCATTTGGGCAAAGTTGTATGTTTCACTGTTTGTCAAAAGGTCTTTGAAAAAGAATCAAGTGCACGGCATTCTATAATAATATGTGGGAAAACGGTGGGAGAGAAAGGGAGAGAATTTGAAATTAAAAAACGCTCGGTTTTAGAACGATGTGACTTTGCCATTTTTTGAGGACGTGTTTGTCATGTACTTTTAGTGAAAATAGCATGTGAAGAAAAAAACAAAACAAAGGGCTTTAAAGATAAAAGAAAAATAAAGAGAGAGAGACAGAGATCGAAATAGAGAGAGAGAGAGAGAGAGAGAGAGAGAGAGAGAGAGAGAGAGAGAGAGAGAGAGAGAGAGAGAGAGAGAGAGAGAGAGAGAGAGAGAGAGAGAGAGAGAGAGGGAGGGAGAGGGAGAGAGAGAGTGGTAGAAAGAAAGAGAGATACATGCAGACAAAGAAAGAGGGAGAGACAGAGAGATACACATTTAAATTTACAGTACAAAATTAGATGAGAAAACTCTATTCGAAAACAGAAGCGCACTTAAAGTGGTCGCCAAAAACAATAAGAACGTGAGAAAATCAAATATTTTCTAGCGCGATATACTGGGGTCATAGTTCAGTAGCGGGACCGTATTAAGTGAAAGCGTATTAGGAGAATTTCTACAGATATCAAATATTGAAAGCTACAGAAATAAAGCGTAGGAGATGGTAATTCTATTTCGAGATAATTTATTCGGCAAATGAAATGTCGAGCATCGCAGCAGCCCTGGCTTTGGAATCGTTAATAATTCGATGCCTCAGTTTACATTATTTAGTTCTAAAAGTAGAGCTAGCGTCAATTTCCATGTTCTAAAAACATTATCTTTGTACCCTGTTAATTTTAGAACCTACAGTCGAGCAAAATGGATCAAGTTCTCGTACATTTGTTCTATGTCCAACATAAGAGTATAAAAACTATTTTCTCAAAACTATGTCATGACATGTGGACATAGAACAAATGAAAACTGAGGCATGGAATTATGAGACCAAACACGAGAGGTAAATCTGTTTAAGCGCTGAGGTGGTAAGGAAACAAGACTGCTATGAATTAGTTTTCGCAAGCAAAATAATGTATCCAACTTTTAAGAAAAAAGTAGTATCGAACAGGGTGCTTAAAAATATTAATACAATAACTAATGGGCCTAGACAATTTATTGTGGGATTTTTTTTATTAACTCCATGATGGAAACCAACCGCTTTGAGTATTAATTGATGATAGAAAAGATTGCATTTCATTTATGAGATTTTGACATAGTTTTGTGAGCTCTACAAATCCAAAAGTTATTATTTTTGTGGTACAGATTTTCTATTCCAATTTCCATGTCTTGAATTACTGAGTACGTTGGTTTGTAGAATGATATATGATATATCTGACTCAAAATAAAGTGTTTTTCAACTTATAGTTTAAAATGAAGATCTTTTAAGGAATAATTTTGATTTTCTATCTAATTTACAACTGCAATCTATAAGAAGTACGGGATCGTTCGAAAGAGAGGGAAATTACGTTAATATCATTCATTATTTAGTAAAAAAATATGGTGTATTATTGTGGGAGGATAAGAATGAAAGGGAAGGAAATAAGGTAGGAGAAAACACACACACTCACTCAAAAAGATGTGGGTGAAAAAGGAAGGAAGTAAGACGAAATTTGCGAAAGAGAAAAACGAAAAGCTATTGACGAGAAAAAAAAATCCGCCAAGGGATGAAGAAAGGTGAATGGTAAAATTATGAAAAATGAAAAGAAAAAAAGAGAAAGAAAGAAAAAAGGACCCTCGCACAAAACATACGTAACTTAAATATGAGGTGAAAACGCACTATTTACCTATGGCAATTCATTTTCATCTTAGACTTAATACTATAGTTCCAACCAAAATTTTTTTTTTTTTTTTTTTTTTTTGGCACAAAACGTAAATTTCTTTTGGAAACTTGCATTTTTTAAGGTTCTAAGATCAAGATAGTGTGTCTTCCTTGGCCACCAAAATCATGCTTCATCTTCTCCAACCTTAGTTAATCCACTGGTAAATGTTAGAGAAGAAAAAATAGTTACTGGCGGAATAGAAGGTTAAAAAAAAAACAACAAAAAACCAAAACTCTCGGTTGCCTTTGCAGTGTAAACTTGAACTTCCAACATTTAATGCAGTCAGGGTAAGGCTGAGTATGCGTGACCCACATATTAGGTGGAGCTAGGATTCACCCCTGCAAACAACACTGGAGACCTGTGGGTTTCCCCGAACCGTGTGCCCACACTGAACGTGACCTTGAGGTTTGAGACGTTGTTTCGTGCGTCATCAAGTTGCTGCAACATCGTGACCTTTACAAGATTGATACTTTGTACAGTCATGCGCGTAGGTGGCAAATATTACGTCATCGAGCGAATGGCGCCATTTGCTTTGCTCTTATGGTTGTTTCAGGGATTAATTTAGAAGCAAGGTCATTCTATTCTTCAAGGAAAAAAAAAATAACCACAGCAACCATGACATCACAGAACGAATTATTTAACGAATTGATATAGATAAACATCATCCAATGCCGCGGGATTGGCGCCATAATCTTCAATGCTTGGAACCAACTTGATCTACTCTACTAACAGTTGAGCGGTAAAAAATCCACTGAGGATTATGACTGCTGTACAGGAAAAAGGTATTTAACTTTCCCTGTCAACATAATGAAATATATGAAATATGAGTATATATGGGGGGGGGGGTGTCCCTGTGTGTGTGTGTGGTGGTGGGGGGGGGGGGGAGAGGGGGAAGTAAAGGGATGGAGGAGGGTAGTTATATATATTTGGGGCATTTAAGGAAAAGAAGAATTTTTATTAATTTATTCATTTTTAGGGGGTTCTTGGATACTTTGTTTCTCCTCCAAATTTCCCAAGTCTATATCGTTTAGCCATTGATACTTTTGGTTATATGGTATTGGAACTCATTACCAGATTGATGGTCTATGTGAGAGGTCAATGCTTTACCAACTTAGCAGGATGAAAGCCAGAATGGTTAAACAATAAAATTCTTGAGGAAAATGTGTGAACGGAAATTGCGTAGGACGAGATATCGCCTTTCTGAATGTTTTTGGGAAAAACCAACTTAGTGACGTAAAACACAATGATATATTATTTCATGTCAGTGACCAGTTCTTTAAGTGTACAAAAACTAAAAAAAAGTAATTGTATAGATCATTACGTGCATGTTTACACGTAAGAAAACAATTATTTAAGCCAAAGTATGTATGTAATCTTGATGATGGGTTTAATCTCAAGAGGTAAGATGAATGCAATATTATATTATTGCATATATATATATATATATATATATATATATATATATATATATATATATATATATATATATATATATACATATATAAATATATGCAAGAATTAATCTTCGTAATGGAAAACATACAGTTTAGTTTCTGTTGAGCCATAGAAATCTAATTCTTTCATTTCTTTACAATCATGCTGAATTTTGTGTTTGTTACAATTTACTTGAACCGTGAGAGTCAAAGAGAAGCAATTGACGCCACTTAAAACGCCCTTTTTTGTTTGTTATTGCTGGTTTCCTTTTAATCTTGAAGTTTTGACACCCTCTTCAAGCGACATAGGATTGGTCTTCATCACAATAGAGGGCTTTTAGAAAGGATGAACCTCTTGGAGGTTTTGTTCTTGTTGTGTTTACTCAGTTTCTTTATGTACAGAATCTTTTTTTTTATTTTATACGTTGTCGTAAATGTTGATTTGTCGACACGTTAAAGTGCATCAACACAGGATACAATGAACAATGTGGGTGGCATCATTATACGTTGGGAGTTTATTTTTTAGTCATTGGACATCGATGGACGTGAGTCAAAGAAAAGCAAAAAAGACACGGCCTCGATGAGGTGAAAGCGTGTGTGGGAAAAGCTTAACTCACATGGATGTATATCGACGTAAACTCTCAATTTCCAGCCAAAGACGAAATCCTAAATATCGAGTGATAGAAACAGAGTCTCTGACTACGATGTCTACGTTTCAATCATGGCTGGCCAAGTTGCAGTGCACGGCTGAGTTCTTGGGAAAATTTTCTTTACTCACAACTTCCGGAATTTTATTGCCCGATCATTGAAAATTAGTAGCGTATACAGGCCTAAAATAGGAGTCTTTGTAAAAAACAACAATAAATAAATGTTAAAGCAACACGCGATTTCCGATGATTAAAAATCGCTTTAATGGGAAGTTGAGGATTAGAAAGGCATCTCCTGAGGGACTGGAAATGGAGAGCAGACATACCGTTAATAATCAACAGCCGCTGCTGCAGATAATGATGGAGGCACGGCGCACAAGCATAAAACTGCCACCCAACAGATTCGCAGGCCATAATCTTCCCCTACTAAATCCTCGTCATTCATTGAAGAGCTGGTGGGAAAATCATTAAACAGCGATTGGAAGACGAGCTCAAACATTAATTTGGCTGTAATGTTTACAGTTTCTCGACACGGGTACGGCGGATAGCATTAATGGGCGTGGCAGATTAACCATAATGCTCGTGGCGCAACAGCCAACACCGGGTCCTAAGCCCGTATCACTGGGTTCCACTTGCCACTTGAATAGAGCACTATTTGGCCGTGTACATTGCACGTAACCAGGCTGTAGATAGCCATCTCTGGACAGCCAATCCACGGGGTGGGTTTGATGACCGTTGTGGTCCGTAGTAATCCACGGTTCGATACCTGACATGGATGGTGGATTAGGTCAATACAACACGGGTTGCAGTTGACATGCTGCTCCTAGTGTGTTTTATAGTGCTTTAATATTCTGTCATCTCTCTCAGCTGATGCAAATTTCTTTACGTTATCTCCCAAATTAAATTGTTTGTCTTTCTGACTTAAATGTCTCTCTCTCTCTCTCTCTCTCTCTCTCTCTCTCTCTCTCTCTCTCTCTCTCTCTCTCTCTCTCTCTCTCTCTCTCTCTCTTTCTTTCTCTCACTCTTTCTCTTTGGTTTACCAGCACAGAAAGAATAAAGGAGAGAAAGAACAAGACTGCCATCAACAAAGTTGGAGAGAGAGAGAAAGAGAGAGAGAGAGAGAGAGAGAGAGAGAGAGAGAGAGAGAGAGAGAGAGAGAGAGAGAGAGAGAGAGAAGATATTATTTTAGTTCTACTAAATACTTACCGTATCCAGAAGTTTGAAGAGAGTGGATGAGTCTTGAGACCTTTTTGCCCAAAGTATTATTTTCGCTGTAAAACAAAAAGACATAAGATTAATTATCATTTTCCATTTTCGGGCTGTAACTGCAAAAGTAAATCCAAACTTACAAACACATCACTTCTTTGATGAAATTTTAAAAAGTATTTAGACCTCTTGGGTTCGAAAGTGTTTACTCGCATAAGTTAGATATTAAATAAGTTAGCAGGCGTGATGCTCGTATAGTGAAGTGGAATAAATCGTACAGATCACTTTACTTTATTAATTTCTTACAGACGTAATTGATTTTGCTGTTGATTATTTTTTAGCGGAAATTAAAACTTGTTCTTCAGCAACACTGCTACTAATTTTGCTTGCATGCTACTTTGTCATATTTCATTGAAAAAAGTGGATAAAACCAAATATTATAAACTGAAAATAACATTTTTCAAGATGAAAATAGGAAACCGAGTAGGCCAGGCGTGTGCTGATAACATGCTAGCTTATTTCCTTCAGGTGTAACATCAAATTAAATTAAAACCTTTCGATAAATAACCAAACCCCCTTCGTCAAAGTACACTGCCGCAAGTTTTCTTTTTATTTAAAAAAACAAAAGAAACAAAACAAAAAACAACAACAACAACAACAACAACAAAACACCACCAACAACAAACATTCGCTATCGATCCATCCGCTTTATTCAAACTGAGAAATAAAAACTGACTGATTGATATAGCCTGCACACATCGATCATGCCACAGTCAGACGGGGCTAGTTGAGTTGGTGAGCCTGATGGCTTGCATCAGTGCATTGTATAGAATGTCAACACCTTTTTAAAATTTGTTTTTCCTGATGCACAGTGTGATTACTGTCTAAGCCCTAACCTCGCATTGCAAATTGCTTGAAGTTGTTCATTTTTATGTCTATGTTACTCAGAGACATGGAATAATTGTTCGAGTTGAAGACACTTAGGGCGTCATAAAATACTCGTAGAATGAACAATTTATCGCCTACTCGCAACAGCTCCTAGAAATTTGTAATTGTTATTGATCTAGGTCGAACTTTGACAAAAAGAGCTTATAAAAAAAGAAAAAAAATCAAAATTCAATTTTTTTTTCTAATTCGATATCCCAGTTGGTTATTTTCGACGTGTACAGGTCGAATCCTACTAATTCAAACTAAGTCTTCAGCCGTCTGCGCTGGGAAAAGCAGCAGGTTGCCGGAAGGAAACTCGCTATCAGCAACCGGGGCAAGAGGAAGGGCTATAGAAAAAAAATTGCTGATAGTAATTTTGTCTAATCTACATCCTCTCATTAAGAGAGACTGTTGCACGGTTGGCAGGTCTCTGATTGTCGTTATCATCAAATCATGGCTCTTGTCTCCGTGCTCCACTATCCAACGTTCAACAAAGGCCTGTCAACTGACTTAAATCCCAAGCCAGGACGAGTGTGAAGCCTCTTCAGAGCCGAGCAGTTACGCCGACTTGTGCAAGAGCCACGGTCCGGACTAGGAGGAGGAAGCTTATCCAAACATGGAGAGCACTGTTTTATGGAGTCCAATATAAATTTGAAGTTGACGATGTGGCGTTGATCGCTGGTAAAGATAGGGAAGTTGCTAAGCCTACAAAATCGTACAGGGTCGTTACAGCTCTGACGCCTCGGGAGAATGAATGGTGGAGTCGTTGGCGAGATAACAGTGGATACACAGTTGTCCGCTGCCACAGTCAAGGGGAACAATAAAGGCAAAGCGTGAACGAGGCGAATGAGCTTTTCAGGACTTGCCAGGTCAACTCTAGATTTAATCAAACAGGACACAAGAATTATTTTATTGTGCTTTCTTACCGTGCGCTCAAGTAGAGATAAGGACTGGCACTTTTGTAGTCTGGATTTGATTGATGGTTCTGGTTTTTAAAAGGATTTTTAGACAATCAAATTTTTGAAAAAAGGTATTTACTCTTTGAGAGGCTGAAAAGTTACAGGGAAACAGCTTTCTATCGACACTACCTGAAGCAATAAACTTCATAACTTCGTACGACTTCATGCGATCGCAATTGCTTCATAAATATGGTTTGCATAATTGGCCCCATAAAAAAAAAGTTTGAGCTGTCAACATGTTTAGACAGAAATTGGCAGCCAAATACTGATGTTCACTCCTAAAGCATGATCAATCTTCAGAGGGAAAGGGAAATAAAAGAAATAAATAAAACCACATTGATTTTCAGTGAGATTTTAAAAAGAGAATCGCCTATGTTTCTTCTAGAGCAGTTTTAAAAAGAATAATTGAAACTCCAGAAAGAACAAATGACACCAAAAACCATTTTCCTAGTTCTTAGTCCGACGTGCATGACAGCTCATGGTTACAGGTTCTTAATAGACGACTTATGAGAAGATCCTCTCTAGAGCTTTGTTGACAACCACTCAGGGAAGCAGGAGACAATGCAGTGGAGCGTCATGGTACATAGGGATATGCCTAATGTTATCACAGTCTCTATCTTGGTCAAGCCAATGCCTGTCACCGTTTCTGCCATGTTGGACTCACAGGCAGAGGGAAGAGATTTGTAGAGGGCTTACTGAGCGGACAAACCTATGATTGTTGTTAGATTTATCACTGTTGATAACGCAGCATGCTAAGCCTTGTCTGAAACCAGTCACTGCAGAGGAGATGAGTTTCTTGGCATAAGCAATGAAGACAAAATGTCCCGTCTGCACTCAAAAGAGTATTACTCTTGTCTATGACAAGTTTATTATTATGCTTTTCAATTTTTTTATATTGCTTACAAAGTAATGAGAAATTGAGCATTATTTGATCTTAAAAAACACATTTTATTCGTTCACTGCACTTGAAATTTCAATTATTTTTTCTCTCGATCTCAATGTTTTCCAAATTACTTGTTCGATCCTGAATTTCAATGCATTTAAAATAAAAGTGTTTTTAACCATAACAATTAAAATTTTCACCGGAAATCTTTCACATACACAATATCTAAGGATTTTGAAAGGAAAACAAACTTTCCTCTTGTTTGGAAACATGATATATATTATTGATTGTGGGTTATGATTGTTGCTTTTCCGGCGCAGCCATTGATGTAATTCTTCCGTGCGTTGAGAGAATGCTTTATTAATATCAGAGTTGAAATAATTTTCAAGACGCTTTGTTTTTTTTTCCATCTAAAATATTCGAAAAGAGCTAAAAATAGCAAATAGATTGAGCTTGGAGCCCCACAATAATCCACAATCATGAGGATTACTTGAGCTAGTTAGTTCGACTAAAAAGCCTAGATTCAAACAGATTAAAATTTATGAAATAATCAAGACATCTAAAAAAAGAAAACCCCCAGCTATAGTGAATGGATGTCAACCGCTTTTACTCATCGTCCCACTATTTCACATCAAATCTAAACACAGAAAAAAGGCCCCAATGCCACCAAAATAAGGCTAACGTATTGTGATATGTCGTTAAGGCGCAACGCGATAACAAATTAGTCAAAAACTTTGTTGCTGAGAGCTGCATTTTAAGATAAAGCCTAAGAAGCCGGCGCCACAAAAAATCTAAGCCAGTCATTAACCTGCACAGCACAGGTCAATAGCAAGACGGTTATCAAAATACAAATAATAATAAAAAAAAAAAAACTGGAAAAAAAAAAAAAACGGGACGATAAACAAGACCTCTTTTCAAGACATAATTATTGACTGTGGTGGAAGCCTAGAGATAGCCGAATAACCTCCCATCTTTAGCGCAAGGAAATCCTTAAAACAGAACTAAACTTTTGTTTGTTTTTAATCATCTTTAAACAACAAGCGTAGACAGAGCGGCATCTTCCCCGATACGAATGTGTGTCTAGCCAGTGACAAACGGAGAGCTAGAGGAGCTTCTTGGAGGGCTTTTTGACAAGCACTCAGAGCTGTAGCAGAAGACAAGGTTATGGGTAGATGCCTGTACTAAACATGGGCTATGCTTGGCCTTATCACCAACTTAATCTCATCTCAATCTTTGCCACACCGTATGCATGTCACTCTAGTTTATCAGTTCTGCATTATCGCTGACAGTCAGAGAGTGTGGACATTTCATTCGGAAGTGACGCAGGCACACATCCACAGCAGATCCAATAAATAATATATTATTATGTTTTTAGCAATAGATAATTATATGTCCCTTAAAAACGATAAAGCTGGTAGATCTGATTGTCTTTTTTTTATTCTGTGGATTTGATCGTTAGCTCTGTCTGGAGAATAAGCTTAAGGTGTTCCTTCCTGTTATAGTGGAACTCAGTTTGCTTAGACTGGAAAAGAAAAGTATTTGAGTCTTACAAGATATTAATTTGAGCCTAATGGACAAGCAGAACGAAAGCAAGCTACTTTGTTAGGGTCGAAGAGTTCATTTATTTTAATAAACTCTTTATTCGAAGCATGTGAATCAATGATTGTTACTTTTTCTGTCTAAATCTATCCTTTCATATCTTCTACTTGGAACAGACCTTGGTCACTTCACTTGATGACCAGGTGATGGTCAGCTCGAGTATAGCTTTGTGACAACCACTCAAAGATGCAGTGGACACCGGTCTTCTAGGTACCATTACCGTTACCACTTATCTCAATCTTGGTCAAACCAGTGCGTGTCACAGTATCTGTCATGTCTGAGTCAAACGTGAAAGGAGATTTGTTGGAGATTGATAGATTAAGGTTTTTGCTTACCATTCTTTATTTAATCAAAACTACTCTCTCTAATATGGGAAAACAAGTAGTTATACCAATAGTATACTTTAATGCTTCGATGTGGTTGTATTTATTTAGGCATAGAAATGGTAGCTTTTCTTTCAAACGCTCTCATTTTCACAAACCTTTCGGAGATTCTTAATGATGTTTTAAGATACGACTTAACTTAATTATTGGGATGTATTTTTCTTCATAACTCCTTCCCCTATTTTGTTTATGTTTTAAAGCCCCTTTCACGATCTCTCTCTGTCTACTTCTCGACCTCTGTCTTTTTGCCTGTCTATTTTTCTCTCTCAGCTTCTTTCTAGAATCATTCCCTCTTCATGCCTCGAGCTATTAGCTAGTTTTCTCTGCACAGTGTGTGTGTGTGTGTGTGTGTGTATAAATTATGACGCATGGGTAAAGTCCACAGCCTAGTCACTATCTCGTGCCTCCGCTAGGTTTAATCTCTTAAAAGAATGAAAAAAATCTAGAAGTTCAAAGTGAATGACTCAGACACTTTATATTTCTGCAGCTGTAATAGTAATCAGACAAATTAATGACTCAATTGAAATAATTTGACATAGTTTTTTTTTTAATTTAAAAGTGAATAATAAAGAGTTTATATAAAATGTAGCTAGTTAAAAAACAACAACACAAAAAAAAAAAAAAAATCCAGAAAAAAAACCGAAAAAACAACAAAACACTCTAACACAAATTTTGGGCGAAAGCTCACTCAATAAATACGAATATCAAGCCTATGAAAAAAGTTTACTTTTCTCAGATGTTTCAAATTAAATCCATCATGGCATTCCATGAGTGAAAAAAGATGGGTTTTTTTTCATTGTATAAGATTTCTTTTGAATACTTCTGAGACTTATGGTGCGTCAAACATCTCAGTCGATAGAGCGCTGGACTGACAACTAG
>JAWDGP010002895.1:177500-315000 GCA_033675545.1 Elysia crispata | reverse complement strand
TATTTTTTAGTCTGAACAGTATGGTGCTAACGCATAGTTACAACTTAATGAAAACAGAGGGAAACGGAGTTAAACGGGAGGTGTGATGCGATTCCCGTGACAAATCTGAGGGGAGAAATTGAATTATTAAACATTCTTCTTTTTTTAAGCACGACTAGAAAATACTTTGAACTAGAAAGAAGAAAAAAGTATGTCTTTCTATGGACATGCGTAATATTCTTCCTCAATAGATTTATAAGAGAAGAAATTTAAAGATAAAATAAAAATAGGAGGGTCAACAAAAGCTTATTTTCAAACTACAAAGAATAGACTAAAAGAAAAAGTCAGTGCATGAATTGTTTACTTCATCACAAGGCGGAGAGGTGCAGACTAAAAAAATAAGAAATTCAAAGGGAAATGCGGACAACTATAAATTGTATTTTTGTAAACAGCGCATGTAAGAGAGTAAGTACTAAGATTCTCACGGTTCAACAGGTATCCTAGATCTAGAGCAATTTCTTCTTTTTTGTGTGTGGGTATATGATAGCTTGAAGAAATCTGATGGGTTTGCTTGAGGCGACTTACGGAGTTCACATTAATCAGATAGGACTCCTGGGAGCTGTCCATGCTCCACAGACAGGAAACGATCTCAGCGAAATGGACAGATAATTGATTGATAATAGGGGTAGTGTACTTGAGGTCACGAGTCACAACGATTAACTTACAGATTTTGTTTTCCTTGTTTGGTGCAGGAAAGGTGACTGAGTGTGGAGAAATTAAGATTTGAGAATGATAGGTAAAAGCTTAAGAAACTCCCATTCAAGCAGAGTTTTTAGTCATTCAAGTAAAAAAAAAATAGAATATCTTTAATGGTTCGAGCATGTCATGGAAAAAATCGCCGGAGCAATATGATATGAGATTTCACAATCATCAGTTGCTATGTCATATTGTATGATTCAATGGGCTCTTTCCAACTACCATTCAGAAAACGTCAGCCAGTTCTCCGTACATAAATTTTGCATTTGTTGCGTTTTGCTTTTTCATTCTTTATTTTGAATTCACAGGTCTTTACGCACTGGAACTAATGTAGGTACTCGAGAACGACGTATTTTTCTTATTGCAGACGCAATAGTCAAATTGGTAGCGGAAACCAGGAATCTCTTCAGTTCTAATCTAGTCTAAGTTTTGATAAACTTTGAATACATTTAAGGAAGGGACACTACTCTTTTTTTTTTCTAATCGCTTTCGGTATGTAATGTAGATTACACAATATCTCTTTCAGTTTTATACGACGATTTTTACTCAGAAGTTTACTTTATCCTAACATAATAGCACCAGCGATGTGAGGGACCATTTTGACAATATATTGTATTACTGTTTTCATGAATAAATTCTAATTGCTTGTGTCAGTAAGGGCTTCTAATAGTGAACAATTTCCGCATCTATTCATTCACGCTGAATGAAAGTCTCGAACCTGCCACTTCTTGCCTGCCAAGAGCCCGAGCAAAATACATTCTACATTTAAGGACGATTTTCTGCTGAAATATAAACGTATCCAAAAATTTTTTTTTTTTTCAACTTAACAGTAGTGAATTTTTACTGACAACATATCAATGGCGTATCTATAATGTTTTTTTTTTTTTTTTCAACTTGATTAACTTGAGTCTCGATTATTTGCTTTTACTTATGATATGTATTATAAGAGTATTTTAAATTACCTCTGCCTGTAATTATTGTTGCAACTGATTGAATTAAAATTTGAAAATTGGCTATTACATCGGGAAAATAGAGGCTGAAAGCTAAAACGGTCGATGGAGTAATCGAAAAAAAATAAGGAAAACATCGATAACAATTAATTAAAAAAAAAATAAGTTCTAACTTTTTGACACCAACCTTTTGTGCTTGATTTTAGTTAAATTTTCACAGTGTCAAGAACGATAGAATAAAATTAATATTTGCAATAAAATATTTAACAAATTTATTTTCCACAGTAAAAGCTGATGGTTATTCTTCATATCTCCCTCTTCTACAGGCATACCATTAATAGAGTTTTTTTCATGGAGAATATTTTACGAATTTGACACAAAAAAGTGTTGGTTTTTTTTTGCAATTAACGGAAATTATAATTTTGATAAAACAGTCAGAGAGAATCAGCGTCAAATCGAAATTTTGACGCTCTAATCATTGAGGATGAAATGTATCGTATTTTACTCTTTTGAAAATGTGATAGAGAGCTAAAACGTTTTTCTAAGATTATGATCAATTAAAAAAAAAAAATGAAATTTGGTTATAATAAAGAAGGCTTCAATCGTTAAAATGTTACGGCCTATATAAGAAAGCATACTTTAAGACAAGTCGTGCCAGAATTATCAAGGATGTATTATATTTTTCCTTTCTTTCTTTTTCTTTTCTTTTTTTTTTTTTTTTTTAATTCTCCTGTTTAACTTTGACATGATCTATTGCGATCTAAACACAATGCAAGCAAGGACAACAACTCTATCGTACTGCAAAACAGGCCTAAGGAATTTTCTCTCCAGATCAATTTTTATCTTTGCAAGAAGGAATAACAATCTATCAAAGAATCAGAGTGCAACTGCGGCTGCCAACAATATGGAAATATCAAGCTTCATCAGCGTAATTCTTTAAACTTGCCAATATTTTTTGTAATCAACTTTCCCATACAGAATCTGCATAGCCCAATCATCATGGATAACGGTTTACGTCTGATGTGATTTCTAAATTCAACCGAGATCTCAGCCTTGACCTTGCTCTGCACGCCTGGTATGAGAGTGAAACAATTCGTCCTTCCTGATGTAAAATCGATGTCCAATCTTTTAATTTGGAAAATCGGTGAAGTTCTTGCCTGAGTGCCTCGATCGTTTTCACTTGAAAGATGTTCAATGCAATGCTTTCAGAGTACATCAAAGATTTTTTTAAACGCAAGCTTGTTTTAGGTTGATTTATTGATCGATCGTTAGAATAATCAGGCTAATGTAGCAGCAATGATCCTAAGGCTTTTGAATAGGCCAAATTGTCCTTTTCCTCATGTTGGACAGAGTTACTGTAGTTAAAAAAAATGAGGATCGCACACATTCATTGACATTGAAATAATTCCACATCTGAAGAGGAATAATCAACGGTTGTTCACTTGTTACTAGTGTTAGAGCTTCCTGAAACAATTTAACTGTAGGCTTAATATTTCTCTCTCTCTCTCTCTCTCTCTCTCTCTCTCTCTCTCTCTCTCTCTCTCTCTCTCTCTCTCTCTCCCTCTCTCTCTTCCTCTCTTTCTCTCTCTCCCTCTCTTTCTCGCTCTCTCTCTGTCGCTCTCTCTCTCTCTCCTTCTCGCTCTCTCTCTCTCTGTCGCTCTCTCTTGCTCTCTCTCTCTCTCTCTCATTCTAGCTTAGGTATCAATTATGCCAATGAACCGTTCCGTAAAATTAGTGCTGTGATTAGTGTTTATGGATATGGTTTATGTTAGGGATAAGATTTTTAAGGCTATAAGGATCAGATCTTAAGTCTAAACAAATGTCACGAAAGGTACCAGTCATTAGGATTCCCAGACCTAAAATTTTAGAACATACAATTTTTATATATGGATAACCTTAAGCGCAAGACTTTTTTCCCCTCTTTCTTTAAACTGTAGAAAACCCAATCATTCATATAATCATCTTAATGAACCGGTCGAGATTGGAGTCAAGAAGTCAATGACGGGAGTAACGATATTTTAATAATTAAGAGTTCACAATAAAACGTCGCGATACAAAGAATATATCTGTTATACAAACCATAATACAATTTTTCTCCCCTTACAGAACAAACAAGGAAGAAAGTGACAATACGTACTATAACCGTATAATTCTTATTCGAGAGTTCTTTCCTCACAGACATTCCGTGTGTTTGCCTTAGTCGCACGAGCATTCTAAACGAAGTGGCCCCTCAAGCGTTTGATCTTACTTTGGCTTGAAAAGACCAATTCAGATGAACAAATACAATTCACCTTTCAGCCCATTCACCGCACATCTTAGAAACTGGAATGTCAACATCAGTCTTTTCATGTGTCACTTGTAGAACTCATTTCCATGGATTTTATTTCGCCTTTTCATGCATTGTCTTAAGAACATGACTAGACTAGTCAAAGACATGCGGAACCCACACTTTGCCCCAGTTACTGGAGGATATAGCGAATGCCATATTCCATTCAGTAGTGTGTGCATTTCATTATTATATGAGACACCACAGGTGGAGGGCATCCTTTAAGTGTTTGCTTTTTAGAATGGGTTTCGGAACAGGAGATTCCTTAAGCAAAGAAAATATTGTGTATCAAGCTTAAGTACTGGTCTTTTGGTTGCATTTAGGAAAAAAATGTTATTATCAACTTAACGCATATAATGGGGAGTCTAAATAAAATGAAATAAATTTTAATAAAATAGATTAGATTGATCAAACTGCGCTTGTGAAATATCCAATGTGAATTTTAAAAAACATCATTATTAATTTAGAAGATCGCAAAAAAAAAAAAAAAATCTGACTTTTGGAAATTCGTACAGTTCTGGTACATCTCGAGTCAGCTCATTTCTGTATCGATTAATCTACAGTTTGTGATAAACAAGGCTTATATAAGATTAGTATACAGTAATACACCTTCTCTTTTGCTGTATATTTTCGCCTTTCTCTTCATTCATCTTTTTTATTTTACAATTCAAAGTTTCATGATGTGGCATTAAAAGATCATAAGTAATAAACCGAAACTTACAAAAGGGATATAAAAAGTCAAACCAAATTTTAATTCGAAAACTGACCACTAGATTATCAAATCTTTAAACTTACCCTGTCACGTCCGACTCACTCTCAATAATTTGATTCCCTTGGTTTTGTGGTTAAGTTCATTATGACTAAATGTGAATCTTGATTCATATGAAAAATTGATTTCGATCTATGTGTAAAGTAAACTTAATCGATGGTGAAGTGATCTAATATAAACTTTGAGCCTAAAACTGCTCTTTTAAGATGATGCAATCAAAACGTATTATATACCATATTTAGACTAGCTGGACCTCAAAGGCATTTTATGAAAATTGGGTTGGAAAATTTCGGGTGCCATGGTTTCCCAAACCACACTACCTCTATAGAAAAAAAAAAATATCACTCACCTAGATCTATCTAGATCCACACTAGGATTTCACAAGTAAATGCAGTTATGTTCAACTTCTCTAGAAGAGACGCTTTTACTTCATATGTTTTACAAAAACTTAAAGGAGAGCTCTCCGAGAATAGTTTTCTCAGTTAAAATAATGATGAAGATAATTCATAATATGATGTTCAAATCTATTTGATTGCGGTACATTTAACTCCCAAATAAACCACCAAAGGATCTCTTTGTTGAAAAAACGCCACCCTATCATCTTAAGGCCAAGACCAAACGTGGCTTCAATAAAGTTAGATGTAAGACGAATAAGAGGGCAAAACAATATGAATTAAAAATTAAGTTAGCTGGGCCATATCTATGATAAAATATACTGCATCCAACAGAAATTGGCAGAGTGGATGAGATGTTCTAGAAAAAAACCCTGAAACATCATGTTTATAATTGTATTTAGTGAGAGCGTCATAGAGAAACTTAGTATTACCAATACCTAATTATATATATACTGTTAACTTTAGGCAGTTATGCACATTGAGTGTATAATATAAAACACAATTAAATAGAAATAGAATATAAATATTGTTATTTATCACCTCAAACCCCAATTGATTTTCATTTTATTAAAATTAAAGCCAACAATACTGATTCAGGCATGTTTCGATTCAAAAACTATTTCAACAAATGATTAAAAATAATCAATATCGCTCATATGAAATTGTACTTTCTCCTTGACCCATACTCAAACGGCTATTTTAAATCTTAACTGGTATTAATGCGCATCCTAGCACACTAAACTTGACCTTTTGGCTTATCATATTTTATCTGTTTACTTTGGTGTCTGAGATATTTAAACCTGAGACAAACAGCGTTACATGCGGGTAACGAAATTAAAAAACAAGTTAAAGGCATTTAAAAAAAAGATTATTCAAAAGAAATACACAAAATACATAGTATAATGTTTAAAGATTGGGGAAAATGTGTACAATACCCTCTGAAGATGGAGGAAAGAACTGGTGAAGAAAACAAATCAAGAGCTACTATACTCTACCAAAAACATAACATTTCTTTCTACATTTTTACTAAAGCGGTTAACATTATTATTACAGAGGTATAGAGTTTTATAATGATAATAACAAAGACACTTTAAAAGTTTTCACCAAGGTTTTCTCCAGAGTAGTCAACGGTACATTTAATAATTATACTATACTTCATTTTTTTTCTCCGTATTCGACATGTGAGCAAACAGTGTGGAACCAGAGGAATAAAGACCTGGCTAAATCAACCGTCAAGGTTAGATTCTCAACTATTTTTATCATATTCTGTAGCCATCATGACCTTCTTATAAATAACAAGTGCTCTTTGCAATTACTGTTTGTCGGTAATTTCAATCCCATACGGTACAATGCAATTAATATGACCTCTTTCTTCGTTCATTAACATTCATATACTCCGCACAATATCAAACTTGTCCCTACAATCTAGGGATCGGAAAAGGAGAAAGAATATATTTTTTATTATAAAGAGTAAAACGCTGTTAATATTTTGTAATGTAGGATGTCGTAATCTATTTAAGTTGCTTAAAATGAACCCTATATCTGGGCTTTAGCGTATTAGAGGAGACTTATTATTTAATCTCTAAACTTCGGCATATCGGTACGCTGCAACGAGGGTTTCGTAATTCGCCTCCTTTCTGAGTTCGTATTCCAGCGCTGATGTGATGCATCTAATAGTTCGTGTATTTTTGTTCTAGTCACAATGTTTGGCTTTGACCAAATACTCTATGTTTCAATCACATTAGATGATAATCAGATTACATCCTTTTTTTTGTCTTTGTCCTTTCAAAACTCACAATTCGCAATTGTTTTCGCATCTGTCATTTAAATGCGCTAAAAATAATAAAAGTTCCCATGACAGCCACGACCGTCTCATGTCCACCGCATCTCCATGTACGAAATCTCCTTAAAACAAGTGAAACACTTTGAAATGGCGATATCGTAGCGTGTGAAGCCAGTTTTGACCTGCATGATGACGTTTGTCTTTATGATAGCTGAATAACTTATTCATTTTCATTGATTTATTATCCAGGCTCAAAATCAGGATGTCTATCGCGATCGGTGAAATAGATTCTCTTTTCCAGGAACTTTGATCTCAAGAATGGAGGCTGGTTGTATCTTAACTTTGCTAAAATTTCATGGTGCACTTTGAATGCCTGAATCTAGATGACCTTTGCTGAATAAAATTTCAAACCTAGACACATTTAGAAGTGGAAAGAAAAGAATGTTTTTTTCTTTTTTCTTTTTTTCTTTTGGGCCTTTTCACTTTGCTCGATGACTCTTTATGGCAACTATTTCAACACTTTAAAAAAAAGTGCATGGGTCATTGCTCTCATAACTCAGCAGCCCTTAACATGCTCAACAAAGCTATTTTTTTTTCGTTTACCTTGCATAATTGTTTCTACTACGTTACCGGAAAAGTGCACCTACAAAGAATATCAGCAAACAGTTGCTCTTTTCCCGATCCCGGTTTTAACGTGCAAGTTCTTAAACATGTCAGTGCATGGGTGTATTTGAAGAAAAAAAATGTAAATATAAGGAGGTTCATGACATCCAAGACAAAAGTAATGTTAGTAGCTATTATTCCTCTAAGTTTCCCGCGAAACCTCTCTTGAAGTTAACACAGTGACCACCCTTTTTGAACCTTACTATTATAATAGCATTTAGCATGGAGTGAGAACGGGAAAAAAAACAACTAGAGAATGTACAACAGCACTTAGCAGGAGCACTGCTTCAGATGTAGATATGAAAAAATGTAGGCCTTAGACCTGTTTGTCATGCATCTCCCAGGCATCAGCAGATCCGCGGGCTCCCAGGGCTCCAAGGGCTCCCAGGGCTCCCCAGCTTCTCCTCAGCTCTCAAGTTCACGCATGTCTGTCACGCCAGGTTCAGGGTCGGCCTGGTGAGTTGCCTGTCACGGGGCCTTGTGACGCGTGACTTTGTGACATCTGACGGGCTTTCCACTGACACAGGCCCCTGTTGTTTAAAATTGGCCTTGGGATTGAGTCTTCGGCTCGAACAAACCCCCTGTTCAAGCAAATAGGCACAAGTTGACGAGCTGTTTGTGTCAAAACGAATTTAGAAAATTTCGAAATGGAACCAGCGGAGCAAGGCTGCACACCTGTAAATAGGCCTGCCAGTTAGATATTTTGGGCGATTCAATTCGACGTGTCCATAAAATCTCAACTGGGCAAGTTTTTGTTGGATAGGGAGAAAAATAAAAATAAGCAACAAAGTGCTGAAAGCGCACATTCAATACGCTGGAATAAAGCTATACATTGAGAGTGTCAAGTGCAAGTAGGATTGCTGTAAATTCCCAGGGTTATGTAATGTTATGTTACAGTAGGCCTTGTATACTAGTAGCTTAAATCTTATTCTCAGTCGTTATGTTTTCAATAACTGTGCAAAAATTCAAATTTCAGAATATCTTAATTCTAATTTCTATATCATTTTTTATGTCGAAATTTTTGGATATGGGTAATTTTTTTTTTTTGCTGACGAGGGGAGAGACAGTTTATTTTCATACTCATACATTCTCCAGTAGAACATAGGTACAACAAATTGCATATAAAATGTTTCTCTGCTTTAAAGGTAAAAACTATAACGAGACTTCAAAGTCAACTATACAACAGAGATTTGAAGACAAGAGCACTCAAACCGCCACCATCACTATCATCGGATACACCGAGGGTTACTCAGAGGCGGTAGAGCTAAACACTCTAGAGATAATGAATCTTATTAGAACTGATATACCACAATCATCAAAATAATAAGAGGCCATGATCTCAATTGCAAACAATGGTGAAACAATTTTTTAAATTTTTTTTTTCACCTCCCCGTATAGGATACTTAAAGACTCTGAGACCTAAGAAACGTTGAAGATTCCATAACTAAATGTATCATAATATTTTTTGCTCACAACTCCGCCACAGAATGGTGAGCAGAAAGAGGTCTCAAAAACTAAGCCAAATTAGAAACTCTATTCTGGCCCTCGGCAGTGAACATAAAATCTAAAGTCGGGAAGTGTCATAATTTTGTATTTCATAGAATATCTCCTTTGATTACCTTAGGTCGGTACGCGTACGGCTTCGAAAGTACCTAAAATGTTTTAAATGAACATGTCTGCATCTCAATATTTCGTGGAAAAGTAATAAGAGAAGTTATTTTTTTGGGAAAATCAAAATCTATCTATAGATTATTTTAAACGTTCAGTATTATAAAGGTGAAAATAATTCGCGGCTATGATTTCCCTCATAGCAGTGCGTCTTTAGCCACATTTGGTCGGAATTTTATAGTTTTCTAATAATAGGAGTTTAAAAGAATCTTTAAAGAGAGAAAGAAAGTAGAGACATATCTGATTTTCTCTATAGCTAATCGTTATTGCACATATCGTACAAAGAGTAGCAATAGTTGAAATAACCATCAAACACAAGTTTGTTTTATAATGTTGATGGTGTAGAAGCATCTCTGTACAAAGTATTTTAGAGTCCGAGATAACTATGTAGACAGAGAGCTGAACGGATAATACGAAGATTCTGAGATCGAACTGGAGTGAGCTTCTGCTGGTGGGATTGGATTCTAATCCTCCAGTCTTTTTTTGACATTTAGCGAGAGCCTTTACACGTAACTGAACCATTGTTTTTTAGGTTGAAAATTAATTAGCAATTGGACTGCCTGCTATACGCACTTAGCTAACGCCAGTGCTAAAAAACAGTAGCGGCCTCAATTATGTTGCAAATTCAGAACATCAGAGTCAGAAAATTGAAAGATCACAATTACGTCCAACATTGCCACACCTTTTGTATCTTAGCTCACATAAACAAACATTTTCATTTTTCTTGGTTTTATTTCACATAGCTTGGGATATGTTTTGCTTCGATTCTAAAGAATAATGGCGCTTCATGTACAAAAAACTCGAATTGTTGTCTTGTAAAACGCGTTTGTCCTTCACACATCATTAATGTTCAACAGGGCAGGCTGAGGAATGCTGCCAGTTTAGCAACAAGTCGAAACAATTACACAAATTAACAGACACATTATTGAGTGTCTGGCTCGCTTTCTTTCGAACTCGAGAGACCGTGACCTGAAAATCACGAAGGTTTTGTTGAGTATCGGCCGAATACACTTTCACGTAACTCAATAAAGTTTTCTTCCAGTTTATGAACTTCACGTCAAACCGCAAACTTGACACTCATGCCTGATTTCATCCGAAAAGTTTCGGCCGGTTTTCAGTTGGCATAGATTTTCATTTAGTCTAAAAGTTTTATTTTACTTTACTCTATTTAACTTCAATCTATAGAAACAATCGATCCATTTAGATGGGAACTTCCCGATAAAAGGATTAAAGCGAGCTAAACTATTTAAAGAGAAATAGCATGGTGATCACTCGCGCTCCCATTGATATTTGGGGTTCAGTGCATTTCAGTCAGATAGTTGTTCGATGCCGAAGGCAATAGAACTAATTGACCCGCTTCGCTTGCCTGGAGTTGCAAATTTGTTTCACAGCTCATAGCTTTTTTCATTGTTATGACGAAATAAAGCTTGTCCTTTCATCTGTTTGATCGATTTATATGGCCCCTTTAAAACAAGTTTATTTCAGGCCTTTTCTGCATTCCCGTCTTGCAGAGGGGAAATAAAAAATAAAGCTTCACATTCACGCACCACGGCGTTGGATTCCAAGTCTCTCAGAACGTCCCAGAAGATATCAAGTCGGGCGTACAAACTTGCAAATGGTGCTCTTAAAATCAATGCTTAAAATATACACTTTCAAACGCCCAGCCACTGTAACTGATATGTCTGATCCATTTCAATTACCCCGCACAAAGCATCATCGTTAAGAGTCATAGATTCTATCGGTTCATTTGGACCTTATTAATGAAAAGGCTAAAAAAAAATCACTGTTGCTGTAAGGTCACTGTGCTGATTAACTTTACTTTTATTTTATTGATTGTGTCGTTGAATTTCATTTGTGCATGTCCATTTTGTCATGAATAATCACTTCAAGGAATTTCGATTTTATGAAAACAAAGTATGGATCATGAAGGTAACGCGGTGAGATGCAGTAAGAGAGAGAGAGAGAGAGAGAGAGAGAGAGAGAGAGAGAGAGAGAGAGAGAGAGAGATAGGTAGATAGATAGATAGGTAGATAGATAGATAGATAGATAGATAGATAGATAGAGAGAGAGAGAGAGAGAGAGAGAGAGAGAGAGAGAGAGAGAGAGAGAGAGAGAGACATACATACATACAGACAGACAGACAGACAGCCAAAGAGGTAAAGAGGAAGAGAGAGAGCGAGAGAGAGAGAAAGAGAGAGAGAGATAGAGAGAGAGAGAGAGATACATACAGCGAGACAGACAGACAGACAGCCAGAAAGAGGTAAAGAAGAAGAGACAGAGAGAGAGAGAGAGAGAGAGAGAGAGAGAGAGAGAGAGAGAGAGAGAGAGAGAGAGAGAGAGAGAGAGAGAGAGAGAGAGAGAGAGAGAGAGAGAGAGAGAGAGAGAGAGAGAGAGAGAGAGAGAGAGAGAGAGAGAGAGAGAGAGAGAGAGAGAGAGAGGTCAGGTAAGAACGTCACAAGACAGACAGAAGACTAGAATGAACGGAGAACAGTCAGCACCCGCCGATGATCTCGCGCTTGTGAGGAACGACCCAACTTCTGGTTTTTTTCCTTTTTTTTTTTAAAGACTTTCATGTCTTCAAATATAACAACTAAGGAAACATTTTCCACACTCTGAGAAAAACTAGGCTTGTGGCAGCTTCTTGTACCTGATTTCAAATTCTACTTAATTCTTAAATCTAATTTCTAATTTGAAAAAATGTCCTCACTGAACATGCAAAAGGATATTTTTATTAAGTTATTTATTGCATTGCATGAGCATCTCTGACGTTTTACAGGGTCATCTTAAAGTTTTGAACAAATTTACACGATAACGTGAGTTCAAAAGGTCAAAGAGTCAAAAAGGTAACAGGGTCTATATTTCGAGTCTCCATAATATTTTTTCTTAATTGAAGAAACCGATTCTATAAGCATCAACGTAGCAGAGGTAAAATTTTTTTTCAATCACTTAAGCACTAAGTGTGATTAGAAGATTATCATGACTTACCATGTTTACAGTAAGAAAGACTAGAACTGGCTACAGGATCAGTGAAAGAAACGATTAGTTTTTAGGCACCCTCTTCTTTCTTGTAAGTTGAATTTAACATGTCAAAAAATTGACCTTACATGGACCTTTAACAAAAATAGAATGATTTGCAAACATTGACTTGAGACTCGCTAATAATTATTATTATTCATTGGTTTTGCGAATATGTACGAGACTAACAGAAAATAAATATAACGGATAAAAATTAATATCATTCTGTCGGATCTAACGTAAATATTTTTCTAAATTGAGGATAAAGGAAAGAAATTTAAAAAAAAGCAAGAAAAGATCTAGAGAAACAAAAGAGTGACAAAGAGGGATAGAGGGGGAAATAAATAGATAGATAAATAGATAGATAAATAGATAGATAGAGAGAGATAGAGTGGGAGAAACAGATAGAGAAGGAGTGAGAGAGAGAAAGAATGAGTGAGAGAGAGAGAGAGAGAGAGAGAGAGAGAGAGAGAGAGAGAGAGAGAGAGAGAGAGAGAGAGAGAGAGAGAGAGAGAGAGAGAGAGAGAAAGAGAGATCGCAGATAGAATTGACACTGAGAAAGATGAAAAAATAGTGAATGAACAATAGATTTTCTGACACCCAACGACACAATAGATTAGCCCGACAATGTTTCAAGATAAAAGAAGCGCTTTTTCTATAGATGATAAAACACCAAAACAAACAGGGGTACTCGGTAAAACCAATCAAAGTTTCTTCTCTTTAGGAACCGCCAATGTGTGGGAAAAGACCTTTTTCCCAGGCTTTATCGCAACGCTAGTCATGTAGTCGTAATAAGTTTATGTCTGGGACCGTTGTCCGCATGTTAGCACCTGACAGCTCGACCGGCTCCGTGCATGTCGTGACCAGTGGGGCCTGTCAACCAGTTACCTAAGGAACCAGGGACAGTACACGTTTATTGATGGGAACCTGTCGTCGGCTACAGCACCTGGACATGGTCAGTACAAGACCACAGACATGGGAAACCCAGGATGCTGCAGTGAAAGCTTTACTCAGACAATAATGCCATGCCAGAAACTTACGGAAAATCGTGAATTGTTGATTCTATTTCTTTTTAAACAACCCCCCCCACCCCCCCACCTCCCCCAAATAAAAAAAAACGAAAAAACAAAACAAAACAAAAAACAAACGCCCCCCCCCCCCCCCCCCCCCCTCGAAAAAAAAAAAAAAAGGAAAGATAAAATTACTTTTTGACAATAATTTCAGTCCGCATCTTTCCGCTGAGATATTTCATCTTGATTAATTCAAGAGATTTCGCATTTCGCAAATACATTAAGGTCTTGGGAGCAACTACATTCCCTAAAAACTATTGTGATGAATCAAACATGTTAATATCTTTAATACTTAACTCCAGAATAAAAAAAAAAAGACTAATCATAAGGGTTTTAGCAAAAAAACTACAACAAACAAAAAACAACAACAACAAAAAAATAAACAACATAATTTAGCCCATGTTGACTTCACCCAGTAATTAGATTTCCTTTTCCTCTTGAATCAAGCCATTTAAACATTTTTGCACTACAAAAGTCGTTCTTCAATTGAATCGAGAGATATCTTACTAGTTTTAGTTTATTTTTATACCTAGATAACTCGATCTCCCAGGATCCTCGTTCTACTTAGAGGAAATTAATTGATTTTCTCCATATTTTTTGTTTTGTTTTGTTAAGACATAAAAATTATTATCCTAAAGCATGTTTTGCTGGTTTTTCATTTGACATATTACTGTTAGATACTGTGCAGGCACATTTTTTAATTGTGCGCCTATTTCTATCTGTCTAATTGAATTCCCTACAAAGTCTATCCTAAAACATATAACGTAAAATAATTTGAATGTAAGAAAAAACCTCGTGATATATTTGGGGGTAATTTTTGATAAAAGTTATTGTAGCAAATTTCACCTTTTATTTAACGATAGCAGCCAAATAGAAACAATATTGGGGTTCTTTCTTAAGTAAGATGGGTTAGATTACATGATTACAGAGGAATGTGGAGACCCATGCGATTTCCATTTGCTTCAAAACACATTAAATATGCAGGTCTTGATAATGTAAGTTTCTGTTAAAATGCGAACCCTAAAAATGTAAACTTGGTAAGATCGTTACCACTCACCTTAGATCCCCTTTAAATGCAGTGAAGAAAAAGTTTAAACTATTATAAAAGCAGAATAATAAAAAAAAGCAGAAAGAGAGAAACAGAAAGTGAGGAGTATCAGAAAGTACTTATGAGAGAGAGAGAGAGAGAGAGAGAGAGATAGAGAGAGAGAGAGAGAGAGAGAGAGAGAGAGAGAGAGAGAGAGAGAGAGAGAGAGAGAGAGAGAGAGAGAGAGGCGGAAGAGGGGAGGGGGGAATGGGACTACAGGAGGAACAACCATATCAAGTTTTTTGGCAATACTTTTTTCCTACCTCTTGTAAAATCTGCCTGGCTCTGATGTTTTATTGCCTCGAAGATGCTGGCTAAGTTTTGGTCAACGTCCCCGGAAATGGACAGAGTGTGTGGAAAGGGCGCGCTAAGCGAGCGGATATCTTGTTTATTGTTTCCGTTTCCGGCCTCCAGGTTTATTTCTTAGATGCGCAAGATAGATAATATTCTTATAGTCCACAAAACCTATGGTCAATACACTTCAGGTTAGAAGCGCATTCTGAGCAGGTGAATTGCAAATCAATCAGTGCAATAAATTTGATATAGATCTTAGTTTTTTGTTAAGCCTTGATTATTATGGTTTACCTGATACATAAAATTGACATATGTATAAACATAGATTGTTTAATGACCTTAAAGATAAGGTTTAACTCGGAATTGCATTTTAACCGTTTTAAAATTAATAACTTTCGTATTTCATCAAGCTTTGGCATTTTTTTCTTGGCTTTCATCAAGTCGCATTCATTTTTTTAGTATTTTGATAAATGATACATACCAAATAGAAAAAAAAAAATCATCACCCCTTCACCATCCCCCAACAAAAAACACATTTGTCAAAAGAGCGTCTAATTAGAATACCAGGTTTAAACTTTTAAGCCATTCTTGGGTACGTTTATGACATAATTTTATTTCCAACTCAACTTGAAGCTTCTTTGGTATATCCGAGAAGAGTAAACGGATTAAAAAAAAAAAAAACTCGACACGTCTCTTCAAAGTGAAAACTTTGAAACAAGATTTTTAAAGCTAAAACAACAAGGCATGGACATTTGTAAGAATGCAAAAGCCAAAAAAAGAATCAAGAGGCAGGAGCATATTAATGAAGAGGGATTGCAGAGAGTAAAATGAAAAGGCTCTTTCTTTATGTTTAACAAGAGACTATCTGAATCATAGCTTGGATAAAGGATATAAAAATAATAAACACCGAGTAGTAATGAGAGTACAGCGACAGTGGATCATTTCAATATAAACTCATTTAAAACAAACTTTAGACGCATTCGAGCAAATTTGATCTGTGTACATCTTGAAATACGGTAAAAACTATAACATAGCTTTTTTATTTATTTATTTATTTATTTTTTTAATTACACTAGTGCAAGATTTTTGAAGGATTGTTAAGAAATATTATTTTGAATTAATAAATAATCTTTTAATTATTTCTTTTTTTGGAACAATAATTTATTTAATTGTTCTCTAGTAGTTACTTCAAAAGAATAATTTCACCTTGGCATATTTTTCATCAAACACCATAAAAAATGGTAGATGGATGCAGAACGATTTAATCTTTCAGGCTCATAGCTACAGCTCACTCACAGTTATCACTTTCTCCTTTTATTTTGCAAGCAGCTTGAATGAAAGTGCTATAATATACTCGTGGAAAGAGAGATTAAGTGAGAGATAAAGAAACTGTTATTTATCCAAGCCGTGGCTACAGACGTCATTGAAGATTTGTATTGCGATGACCTGCAGTAGCGTTAGGTTCAACAGGTGCAAAGCACGGCAGTTTCCTATAACGATCAAGTGCAGAGAAAAAAAACAAGCAAAGTAGGTCTAGGTTTGATTCTCCTGTTGCATCCGTTTGTTTGACGGGATTATATCCGGTAATGTCAAAGCTTACTTAATACAGAACTGGTCTCTCTCATACATGGAAACGCTAGTGTGGACAATGGGGCCTTTATTTGGACAGATAAGAGTATAAATTGTTTGACACAGTAAATTCAAAGACTGCCAAAGATATAATGATATTCTTGTTTTGTTTCTCTCTGTCTCTGTCTCTGTCTCTGCCTGTCTCTCTCTCTCTCTCTCTCTCTCTCTCTCTCTCTCTCTCTCTCTCTCTCTCTCTCTCTCTTATCCATCCATCTATCTATCTATCTATCTATCTATCTATCTGCCTCGCTCTCTTACTCTCCATCTTTCCTTCATAACCTCGATGAAAGTTACGGACGCTTATTCTTTCTTCTTTTTTTTTTTTTTTTTTTTTTTTTGTCAAATATGGAACCCCGAGAAACTTCAGTCCGGATTCGGTTTCAGTTTCATCCAACACATTCAGTTAGTGACTCCACACGGATGCAAAAAGACAATGATTCATTATAAAAAAAAATGGTTTAGAAACGGGATAAAGATGCAGAACTACCGATAATTCCTACAAAATGTTATTGTTCGATTCCACCATAAGAGGTGGGTTTTTTTTACCTGGACCCATTCATGCACAAGGCGAGAGGTCTGTCGCTTGAGCTTAAGCTCCTAGCAAGAAAAATAAAGGCAAAAATAACAATGCAGTAATAAGTAAAAGAGAGATGTAGTAGAAGAGACATGAATAGCAAATTTGACCAAAGCAAAGACTGGGCAGACAATATAACAGTAAGAAAGGAAAAAAAAAAAAAAAAAAAGAATGAACGGATTATTCAATCTATGAGGTGTTGTGAATATAATTATAAAGTTTGCAAAGAAAAACAAACCCGCTTATTTCCTAAAAGTTGTGATAAGAGACGATTGAAAAGTCCAACCCGTGAACTGGGATCATAATATTTCGTGGTGCACTGCACCTCATCACCTCTTAGTCTTAGCCCCCTCCCCCCTCCCAAACCACCGCCACCACCACCACAACCAAAACCCTCCTCCTTCTCCATACCCCACACCAATAGCCTTGTCTCGTCCAGGTGTCCTATCGGACGGGTAGGCCTACTGTCTTCTTATATAACTCCATGAATTTCCTCTCCAACTGCAAGATAAGCAGGATAAGAGCAGATTGGTGCCTAAAGACCGCACATCTTACAATGTGCCCTTAAGCTATCCAGATTTTAAAGAAAAAAAAGTTAAAAGACATAGATTAAGCTTGAGCTTTCTTGAGAAACGTTGTCCCGCAATGATCATAATATTTTGTGGTGCACTGCACCTCATCACCTCTTAGTCTTAGCCCCCTCCCCCCTCCCAAACCACCGCCACCACCAGGGGAGACTTAGAGGACTCCGATAACCTTTAGAATTTGGTGTATATTAAAGTAGTCTGAGTTTGTTAACACTGCTTAACTGTCAAGTTTTCATTATGATCATTATCATCATTTGGATGATGATATTTTACTGGAAAATCTTAACTGAAATGCGTTAAAAAAAAAAAAAAACGCCAGCTTTGCATGCGTGTTATATGTTTATGGAAAATGCAAATTCCAAATCTTCACCATTAAAGTTGACAATGAGGTCAAAGATGAAAATGGGGATGATGATAAGGATGATGATGATGATGAAGGTATCGTGATCATAGTAATGATTAAAGTGATAAGGCTGATAATGTTGACCGTGATGATGATGATGATGATAATAATGATGATGATGATGATGATGATGAGGGTCTGGTGTTGACCAGTACTGTAAAGATGGATTAACCACAGTGGCGGTGCTGATGGTTATTACTCTTCTCCTGATAGTTACAACATATATGACAATGATAATAAAATTCGTTTTCTGCAATACAGTGCGGATGAAAGAATAGACAAGTCAGAGTTGAGTTTCATGAATGTACTGGTTTGCATCAGGGGAGATAATTACACGTAGCTAGATATTCATGCTGGCTTTCATATACAACGAGGAGACTTGATCCAGTCAGCTTAGCAATATACTTTTTGAAATTGTAAACCTGCTAGACGCCACTTTTATTTGGATCAAGCTTAACACACACACAAAAGAAAAATATCGGCTTGAAACTCCAACTTTAAAAGAAATGTGATTCTCTCATAATCTAGTCCAAAATCTAACACCTGTTATCTCATCTATGTCAAAGTTAGTTTTGACCAAAAAGAAGCAGATGAGATCTAGACTCTATTGCGGGCTATCATGAGTAATGGATCGCCATTAACTTGTACTTGTCTATTTTATCTTCTGATCCTAACCTACAGCTTGTCTGGTCGCACCGACCACTCAAGGGACTAGCTGGGAAATATTTTAGATGGATTTCATTAGAGAAAATGTGTTGTTTTAGGGGAGAAGCGGGGTAAGGCTGCAAGGGCCAAGAATAGAGTATTGGGAAACAACCAACTCTGTATATTCCTAATCTATTTAAAGTTCCATCTAGACGCTCTTAGTAAGGGTTAAAGTTCACACAAAAACCGTCGAGTTGCACTGCCATGAGGGATTTCATGTTATTGTACTTGGATAATGAGGAGCGTACAAAAAGAATTAATATATAGATTAGGATCTTAAAAAAAAATTAGCAAATTATTCTCACTATAACTTGGGTAGACAACCGCTACTTCTTTCACTTGCTTCCTTTTACATAGTTGTTTTCCTGGTAAAATGATAATATATTTTATTATATTTTTTTTCTCAATGAAAACAAGCCTCGCTTTGTGTTAAACTCTAACGTGAAGATGTAACGAGAGACCTGCAGTATTACCATCACTAACCGAAGAGTTTATTTTCGACTCCAAAGTCTAAATAAATAAAAATCGAACGCTATCTTTAAAAAATGAATCTAAAGAAGATGAACAAGCCATGGAAACAGATGGTCCCGAGATTGGGTATGAAACTGCTGAGGTAAGGCCTATATTTATCTCAAAGATGTAGACTAATAAAAGGAAAAATACCCCTGTGACACAAGTCAGCCAAACAAACTTGAATTTCTCCTATCACGGGAGCTAAAAAGGAGAAACGTAATCACTAAATTTAGCAGCTATTTTCTCTTATGATGGGCAAAGAGGATTGGAGAGTTTCTTGAATAGAACAGGATCACAGAGCGGTATGTTTTTGCGTAAACTTACAGGAATATCAAAAATAATATAGTAATTTTAAGAAGGAGAATATTTAAGAATAAATATATAAATCGTTATGGATTTGCTGCCTTAGTTATTGCACTAGCAAAACATACTGACTCCTTTTCTGCAATCCTTCCTCATTATTGTTCTTATTTGATATGAATAATTACAGAATTTAAAGCGGCTTACTGTCTTGGTGTTCTTGTTGTAAATATTCTTTCATATTAAGAAAGTATAACTTAATCAGCAAAAAGAAAAATGTGTTATGTGGCCCCATTTTCATTAATCTTTAGAGTTGTCGACTTAGTCTTAAAATGTCGCACACATCATGTAAAAGTAAAATGATGTCCAGCTGCATATACGAGGTGATGTTTTCTAATTAAAAAGTTTCAACAAAAATTCTTGAAAAAAGGTACAAAGGTTCATTCCACCTATATTTTTATACAGCGATAAATCCACTGTATTATGCATTAATGACTTGAGAGGGGAAAATCTACAGCGACTAAATTTTAATTGAGATGTAAAATTTCAAGGCAAATAAAAAAAAAAAATTCTTTAGCGCGCAATCCAGGTAAGTTTGTTATTAGACATTGAAGATTCTGGAGAGAACTTATCAGTAATCCTTTCAAAAGGTCAATGTTTGGTATAGTATAATCCATCTAGAACACCTTATAATTTTATGCAGCGCATTCTCTTAGTATTTTTAATCTGTTTCCACACCGATGAAGAATCCTTTCTGAATCCCACGGAAGACATCTTTTACAAGCACCGCGTCATTCTAGCAGACTGACAAAATCTGTCATTGCCTACCGCTGGATTTTGCAGATACTCATTTAAGACCTGATGGATGTGAAGAAATAAGAGTAAAGAACCTTTCCCCAAGTCAGGCCAATATTTAAAATCAAATTAAATAAAAATGTCTTTTCATCACTTCAGTTCACGTCCTATTGAAAACCTCATGGGGAGAAAAACAACAACAACAACAACAACAACAACAACAACAACACAACGACAACGACAACAACAACAACAAAAAGCAATGGAAAAAAACCCCACCGTTTTAACCACCTTAATTGCTTAATTTATCGCTTGTAAACTTAAACCAAGCAAAAGAAAAATTACTAGTTCCCTACAAAATTATTCATTCAATCTTACAAAGACGCCATAGCAGTCAACCCAGTAGAGCTAAAACCTGGTATACACAACAATCTTCTAAGATTTCCAGTGCGAGCATTCTTGACCCTTTAAACTAGAACAACTTACTGTAACTTATGCCATTAGGCTATTGTGTATTTTATTTCAATTTAAGAATGCAAATTAACATCACTCAGCATCTAATTGCGACGAGCCATGAATATCTGTGAGCAAGGAATGTGGGAAGCTGAATGAACTTCAAGTCTCACTTTTGATAAGACTTCAAAATATTTAGTTAAATACAAAACATTAAAAATGGTTCGAACTTTGCAAAATTTTTACACTTATGGCGCAAACTTTGGGAACCAAAAAAAAAAAATAATAACAAAAAAAGCTTTGTATTGATTAGATTTTCTTTATGTGTATGGTTTCAATGAGGTGCAAACTTAAACTTAGGACACGAACATAGCAATGAGACTTAAGGCATCTGATGTAACATTAAATACAAAAACAAACCACTACCAACACCACGACAAATTACATCAACTATAGAGCATCAGTAAGAAAACCAACAGCAGCAATAATGTATGCTTTTGATCTTCACGCATGAACATTTTTTATATCATTATTTTACGGAGAGTGCGTTTTTTTTTTAAAATTTATTACAAGCATTAACATACAAGGCACAATTATAGAGCTTTGGAGGTGGAGGCAAAAAAACAAAACCTGAAATCTACTTTGAAGCAACTGTAAAGTTATGAAAAAACAATTTTGGCAAACTTTGTATCCTATCTATAATGATGCACAATAAGAGCTCTGGTTAAAGTTTGAAATTCCTTTTGTTCACCATTGACAGTGTTTTGGAAATACCGAGTCATTTAATTAATAAACAAAGCAGTAGCACCTCACGGAAAAAAATAAGAAATTGAAGGTGGAAATAAAAGAAACAAAGACAATCAAGCATCAATCTCTTCACCCACGCAAAGCATAATCGTGGACACATTTTTGTTTGTTTTTAAAGAAATGACAAAATAAGCAGAGAAAGGCGAAGTGGTGTTCGTCAAAGCTAAATCTTATAGTTCAATACGTAAACAAACTTGATAATAAATTTGCATTTATTCTGCATAAAGTTTTTAGCAGAGACAAGACGATATTTTACTCATTGAAATTAATTCCACACATAGAAACTGACGGCTGGTTTAAGAGATCATAAGTAAACTTTGTTTGCCTCATGGAGACACCCAATGAGGTAAATATGCTAAATGAACAAGAACACGCTAATTTGTGTTGGTGTGGGAGAACGTTGACTTAGATAAGAGCAAGGTGGAGGTATAAGATGATAAAGGTTGAAATGAATGAAATAACATCAAAATCAATAGAAGACTTTGCGTACCCTATCATGTCTTTAGCAAAGTTGTATTAAAATTACATGTATCATGGATCGATTAAATTTTTTCTTCCATTAACTGATCACAGAAGCTGCCACGGGAGGATTTTAAAAAAGGAGTATGATTTAAAAATTTCATTCATGAGAAACGCACAGATTTTTTTTTACTTACATTATAGATGTATATAAATGACATTATAGATGTATATAAATGGAAAAGTTTTAAAAAAAGATCGAGTGAAAGGCAAACCAAGCAAAGAGAAAAGTAGGATTAGGAAGGCATTGGGAAGAATAAAAAAGGATTGAAAAAACAAATGGAGACGAGGTAGAAGAAAGAGAAACTGAAAAGGATAAGAGAAAGAAGAAGAAGAAGAAGAAGAAGAAGAAGAAGAAGAAGAAGAAGAAGAAGAAGAAGAAGAAGAAGAAGAAGAAGAAGAAGAAGAAGAAGAAGAAGAAGAAGAAGAAGAAGAAGATAAATGAAAGCTGCAAAAAGAAAAGACCTGAACATCAAAAAAAAAAAAAAAAAGAAAACCTCTGTGCGCTACTTGTAAAGGGTAGACGTTTAAGGTCAGCTGATTCAGTACGGGCTAGGTTAGACCGTCTTGTCCTTCCTCACACCCGCGGGCCCGGACTGATGAAAGTCATCCTGACCTCATCATTTACAGGAAACTTGGGTCCAAATTCGTCTTGCTATCTCATTTATGGACTTTCTCTCTGTTTCTCTGTCTCTCTCTCTGTCTCTCTCTCTGTCTCTCTCTCTCTCTCTCTCTCTCTCTCTCTCTCTCTCTCTCTCTCTCCCTCTTCGCTTCCTATTGTTAAATCCCAAGATTAGCCCTTCTTAATTCCATATCCCCCTCCATGTTGCCATCCTTCTCTCTCCACTTCACACATGCGTCCACTCTTCCAGATTCAGCGAGCCAGCGCGTTGCTCAAACAATCACTGGAGGCTAAAGCAAAGGTCAATAGAGCAGCGCATCAATTTCCAGCCGCAGGATTTGTTTTGCAGTACGATTTGGCCATACCGTCTAATGAAAGATGGACGCCTCATGCTTCATGCCTCACACTAAACAGCTTGCATCAGTAGAGCACGCTGCCCCGGGATCATGCCGACCACACGCTATGGGTGTGAGTTACTTGGGATTTGTTGAGTAAACTATTTAGAGTTGGTGGGTGGAAGTGAGAGAATCGAGAAAACGTTAGATGGATTCCGGATGCAAAAAGCCTGAGGTTTAAAAGACTGTCAAAGTTGGCAACAAGCTGTGGAGAGCTGGATGCGGAATTTGTTTTGCCACTCGCCTTGCGCTGAGTTTGACAGATCGGAAGGTCAGAGTGGTATCGCAATTATCCTCATTGTGCACGAAGAGCTTCGGAAGAATCGGTAATTAAGAGTGGTTATTGGGAATAATGTTTTTTGGTAAAAACGTCGTGCAGAGAAGGGGGGAAAGGTCAGATTCTGAGTTACAACAAAAAAAAAAAGGAAGAGGAAAATGAGAGAGAGAGAGAGAGAGAGAGAGAGAGAGAGAGAGAGAGAGAGAGAGAGAGAGAGAGAGAGAGAGAGAGAGAGAGAGAGAGAGAGAGAGAGGGGAACAGATTCAAAAATTGTTACAAACAGTACAATGAGGCATTCGGATAATAAAAAAGAAACACATAGCCAGGGTGAATTAACAAAAAAAATATAAAAATAAATAAATAAAACAAGGTTTAAAAAAAAACAAAACAAAACAAAACCCAAACTCACACACACAGTCACACAAACACGTCCCCCCGCCCCCTTTAAAAAAAAATAAGTCGTTCATGTCAAGAGGTAAGAAAATGGAATATGAAAAAGAAGATGGAAAGAATAGGGGGACTGGACACCCACTATTTCACATACTGTAGAACATCTCCGACAACGATTCCATAGGCAGCTCTATCCTAGGGTCACCCATTGCACGGACTTTACAGCTCACACGTTATCCCTCTCTTTAAACAAGCAAATTGTTCTAGCAGCCCTTAAGTTTGCTCGACCTGTAAGTACAGATCGGATTCAACAGGTGGGTAGGTCAAGCCCCATTGTGGAGAGAATAATCGTTTAAAGGTTATAACGACCGGCGCCAACGACCTTCACTTCTGTTTGTGTTAAGGTTCTCTCAAACCTCTTCTCTTCCTCCTTTTCAATTGTTCGAAAACTCACCAAACTCTCTAAATATTTGAATTGTCTTCTATAAACTTTATTCACATAAACTCTGTTTAAGCCTTGCAAATGGCACATTATTCTCTGACGTAACCAAAACTTAAGCCGAAAAATCCACACGAAGCACCTGGCTCTGGAGAGTAAAATAATTCACGGGAAACATAGCGTCCAAACTTGGGCAGCAGAGAATAGGGCAGGCTAGACCCCGATTCGATCTCATCTACATAATCGTTGCTCAAGAATATCTCTTCAACTAACCTACGCCTGTATTGAAATATGCAATTCAAAATGAGAGGGGGTTTGAGGAGAGAAGCAAAACTTGAAAATAGTTTGAAACGATACTTTCCCACCACATATATCTTTAAATTATTTTTTTATTCACTGAGTGTAAGGAAAAAAAAATAATAAAGGAATTAATATGAGGTGGCTCATTCTGACAAAATGTAACCGAAACGAGATCGAAAAAACATACGCTCTTCAAGACTCCATTGTAGTTACACTGTACTCATTTAAACCTGCGTCCAATCATTTTCTTCCATTTAATCTTATGACTTGTTTGTCTGATTGATAGACAGACTTTTCCAACACCCAATCGACCACGAGAAGTGACCTCAAAGCTAAGCTCTTATCCAAAACTCTACTCGATCAAAGGTCGAATTAGTTGCCGCCAAGATATAAACAAGAGGAAAAATAGAAATAAAAAGTTCATCTTCAAGGTTTGAAGAGATATCATGGCTCAAAGCACTTTATAACTTTTGTAGTATACATCGAATCGTAAATTTAAAAAAAAAATATTCCTAAGTTGCAAGCTGCATCTTTAAGAATCATAAAAAAACAAAACAACAAAAACCAAGACGGTTGTCGCATGAAATCAGCTGAAAGGTAGGACATTAAGTGAGATTATGCTGGTCAGAAAGAGACTGAGGGTTCAAAGCCTGAAGCGATGTTTTCTTTGCGGAGAAAACTATGATAAATCTATTGGTCATTTCTGAAGTATTGACAAAGCAAAAGTGATGCTAAATTGTAGGCTACAAGCTTGTTTAACCAAGAGAAGGATGTAAAAACATAAATGCTGTAGAACTTAATCGTATCATAAAAGAAGGTCATCGGAGCGCTCAGAACACATGAAAATAAATTTAAAATAGATCTAGTGCTTTCTTTTTCTTTTTTTTTTTTGTTGAAAGAAATACGCACCGTGACAATAAAAGTTTCGAACATGATTTATATTATGTGCTAATTCCCGGTTGTAAAAAAAAGTTGTGCTTCGCTCCCCGCAATTAGTGACGCGTTGATTGTGACGCATTTTCGGCATGGAAACAAGCTTCCATGACAGCAGTGCTATGAGCCGTACATACTAACACTGTGACCATCTCGGAAATTTTCCGACACTCCAGGACAAATTATGAGAGAAATAGTACACCTTCAGTGTGGACAATGTGGGAATCAGGTAGGCAATAGTTTTAGACAAATTAAGCGTTTTGTACAGTTTTAATGCTCTTTGTTAATTCTGCATGACTTCTCCATGCCCGTCAAGTTTCTCAAGAGATCTTGATCTAGACTTCTAGACATAATATTATACACGGGATCTAGATATTTCTCGTTTTAGATCAAAATTTGAATCTATCCAGCTTTAATAAATCTAATCTAGATCTTCGTTTTGATTCTACATTTAATGCAGAACCAAAATTGATGTGAATAAGACTTCCTCAAAATCTAGACGCCTATTTGTTTCAGGACTAGATTACCCTATATATGCCTTGCATCATTGGTGCAATTGAGAGCATGCAGTTAAATGAAAATTATTGATCTTTTTGTCTACTTGCAGAACATGCCCGATAAAAGGTTATTGCTTGACAATGTCCTTTAAATAATTATCATGTTCAAATTCTCAGGGCAATCAAACTATTCATCGAAGAATCGCTTTGGCCTTGATTAAAAAAAATCATGTAGTTTTCTGAGGATTGCTTTAATGCACCTAGATTAAAGGTCTAGCACAGTCAAGAGAATTTGTTTTAGTGAAGCTCTAATAGACCTATCACAGAATTGTAATGAAGTTACAACCTTCTACATTCTATAGGTTTTTAGCTCCCAAATTCAAACAATCAACAATTCATCTCAAAAGTAATGTTATTTCAAGTTTTAAGAAAAGATACAAAAACACAGGGCATGCTCTCTGTATTTGACCGTTACTCGCTGTTGATATAACGTACCTGAGTTTTAAATCTGTTTCCCCAACTACTCGGGATGTTAACCAACCACTATGATTGTGTTAAATCCCCACGACCCCTTTCCTCCCCGAGCCAAAAAAATAATAAAAAAAAAAAGAATGATGGAATAGATCGAAGCAAATCAGTGCTCTGGGTGGATATAGATTCTAGATTCTGGATATCAAAAGTGACTCAAAATATATGAATTATACCCACCAAAAAAATCGCCCATTATTTTTTCCTCGGCCCTTAGGTTTTTCACTCGTTTGTTTAACTATCTTTAGAATAAACTGAACGACAGGAAGTTCTTTGGCTTTGTACTGAATATTCGTGTCTAGTTAATTAAAATTTACAGATTAAACAATATGCATCTAAATTTTAGATAAGATCTAACTCGTTAAATGGCACATGCGAAAACATGTTTTTCTCATTAACTTCATGTTTTTTCTTAATTAAATATTTTTTTAACAAAGTCCAGTGAACATAAATCTCACATAGATTTCTTTAGGCAGATAAAAACCTAATATTTCTAGGGAAGGATTTTTTTCTAGAAATTTAACAAACGCAGACATAATCAAAGATTAGTAATGATCATAAAAGAAGTCCTGGACGTTATCAATATTAACAGTTTCCGATGAGGCATTTCCAAATTAATGTGGTTCAAGATCTAGTCCGAGTTTTAAATTTCGTTTTATGTCGAGGCTAGACAAGAAACATCTCCAGGATAAATATTTGTTTTAGAAATATAAAAAAATGTTTTGCAACTATTTGATTTATGACATGACATTAACTTTAAACAGTCTATTTACTCACAAAGTGAGAAAACATAAATATTGAGCATGGAAGGTTATTTAGATTGACAGTTGTTATAAACCTTTCTTGTTTTTTAGACAAGCAGTACCAATTCACAAATCATTAGCGTTATCCTCGATGCAAGATTGATGTGTCGAATCATTTATTGTTCTTTTTTAACCGACTTTTCTCTCAATGGCTACACTGTGACTCATCTTTTGGGTTCATATATTGACATTTAGCTTGCGATTGGGAGTTTATTTTTTAATCGGCGAACAACCATTATTTTTGAAAGAAAAATACACTTTCACTAGATTTCTATGTCAATGTTTGTGTGATAGAAAATTTTTGTACATAGAAGCATTTTCTCCATGAAGTAAACAATATATTTCGTTCCTTTATCAAGCGTAACAGCTTGTTATTTTCTCATTAATTTTTCATAATTTAAAGTTAATTATGAGACTGCTTCTAAATACCTTATCGTCATTTTTTTAACTGTAAGGAGGGAAATAATATTAATTTAAAAAAGTAAAAAAAACTGCTTTAGAGTCTTACAAATAAATAGACAGGACTTTTGAATTTTGTAGTATAATAATTTTCACAAAAGCACGTAACTTTTGTTGATATGATCTATATGGATAGTGATAGAAAGTAACCGGCAATCAGTTATTGAAAATGGTTCATGAACAGGTGGGAGGAAAATTCTGGGAGGTGATGGCAGATGAACATGGCATAGACCCCACCGGAACCTACCACGGCGACTCGGACCTCCAGCTGGAGAGGATCAATGTCTACTTCAATGAAGCCACAGGGGGCAAGTACGTGCCCAGAGCTATTCTGGCTGACCTCGAGCCCGGCACGATGGACAGTGTCCGCAGCGGACCCTTTGGCCAGGTGGGTCTTGTAACTTCTTTAATACTGTGTTTGAAACGTTATAAATAGAACCAGCATCTTTCAACCTGATTTGTATAAATTTTAATTTTTGTTCTGCCTTCGGTTACTTCTTTAAAATTTGAGCACTTTCACCTGTAAGAATGGAGTTTTTACTGCAAGTGTGCATTACAAGATATTGTATGGTAGGTGAGTTATTTTAGGGTCTCTGCCCTGATCTCTTTAAAAAGATTCTTTAGAAGAGACCAGAGACCAGTTTAGTGATGCTGTTGTAAGAAAAACGGTAAAAAAAAAAACCACAGAAATCAAATCCTAAATTATTTATTCTGTTCTTTAAGCATTATATTACAGCGAAGTTTCTGAATTTAGCCATAAGTTATCAGAGAAGTCATTCTTTATACACAATCTCTTTTTCCATATAATTCTTGGCTCATCAGCAAAATTATACCTATGTCAATGACAACTTTTCTCTTCTTTCAGATCTTCCGGCCTGACAATTTCATCTTCGGCCAGTCCGGCGCAGGCAACAACTGGGCTAAAGGTCACTACACCGAGGGCGCCGAGCTGTGTGACTCAGTGCTGGATGTGACCAGGAAAGAGGCCGAGGGCTGTGACTGCATCCAGGGCTTTCAGCTCACCCATTCCCTGGGCGGTGGTTCAGGATCTGGTGAGAGTCTAGATCTAGTCTCATCACGGTGGGATAAGAATAACTAGCTTTTGCAAATTAAAATAAAACGCCTCGGTATTTTGTTGTTGGTTTAAATCTCAAACCAGATTTCGTCGAATAAATATCTCTCATAAATTTCCCGAAATGATCTTTTATTTCTCTCACTAGGCGAAGAACAATCAATTATAACAAGCCATGTCTTTAATTTGACAGTCTTTAAGTTATACTTTGCGATGTATCTTTTATCTGCATAAAATCGAATTTTTCATTTAAACGCCTTTCAGCCATAGTCCGCCTTTCCAAGCGTAACATGTAAAATCAGAATTTCTAGTGCATGATGCCTACTTATGTAACTTCCATTCTCACTTATCTCTAGGTCTGGGGACATTGCTGATCAGCAAAATCCGCGAGGAATATCCAGACAGAATAATGAGCACTTACTCCGTCGTGCCGTCACCGAAAGTCTCCGACGTGGTTGTAGAGCCCTACAATGCAACTCTCTCTGTTCATCAGGTAATTCAAACTATGCTTAGTATCCTCTCTGAGTGTGAAGGAGACAAGTAGCTTTTAAAGGGGAGAACAATTGATTGTCAATGCAACAGCAATCAAGTTTCATAGTGCTCAATGCCAGAAGTGAAGTAGTCTAGCAATTCTTATTCTAACTGTTATTGAAATCATCTTTTCTTTAATAGTTTTCAACATCTTAAAGAAAGTTAGATTTCGAAAGAATTTGATTCACTTTTCTTAAAAAATTAATTGAAAATGTCCAATTTAAAAGGAAAAAATCATTTTCTGAGTTACCCCTAAGATGCAAATGGTGTGTACCATTCAAACAGGCCTAATAACATACCGTCTTTCCCACAGTTGGTGGAGAACACAGATATGACTTACGCCATTGACAACGAGGCGTTGTATGACATCTGTTTCCGGACGCTGAAGCTGACCACGCCCACCTATGGAGATCTGAACCACCTAATCTCAGCAACACTGTCCGGCACAACCACCTGTTTGCGCTTCCCTGGACAACTCAACTCGGATCTGAGGAAATTGTGCGTCAACATGGTGCCTTTCCCTCGCCTACACTTCTTCATCCCTGGGTTTGCGCCGCTCACCTCGAGAGGATCTCAACAGGTATGGGAAAAAAAAATTTGGGAAGTCCCGATGATTAAGATCTGATGGGCCGAGTTTGGTCTAAAATTCGATTCAAAACTAGGTCTCAATTTTAAAGCTTTACAGCCTAATAAGTTACAAAGAAGTTATTCAATACTTGTTCCGTTTGATTCCATTTAGTTTTACTTTCCACTTAAACGTTCTGAAGCGACTGACTTCAAATATGCAGACGGTACCTTCAATCATCTTATTTGTTTGGAACTCCATGATAACTTCTTAGCGATGCCCTGAATCAAATTTTGTTACAGCCTAAGAACTTTTGGGATAGAATGCTGTCTGAGTTGATAGGGGCGCACGTTCAAAACTCATTTCAACAAATGTGCTTGGGGTCTGGAAAAATCTCCATTTTAAATAAAAATGGCATACAATTACCCAGTATTTGAGGTTTACACAGTTATAATCATTTTTATACCTTCCCTAGTAGAGCCTTAAGATTTCATTTGCTCATCAAGTATTGCAATTATTGCAATGAAAACGTCCATGTATCAGATGTTTATTCAAGAGCGTAAAAGTGAAATGATTTAAACTATGTTCTGATATTGTTGGAAAAGATTGTTGAGCTTCCGCTTTCAGCTCTGCAATTTTATTTAAAAAAAAAAAAAGAGAAATGTGAATGACAGAGACCGTCATTTGAAACATAATCCAATACTCTTGTGGGCAGTACCGCGCCATCACAGTTCCGGAGCTCACACAACAGATGTTTGATGCTAAAAACATGATGGCAGCCTGTGATCCACGTCACGGCAGATACCTCACTGTTGCTTGTGTGTTTAGGGGGCGAATGTCCACGAAAGGTAACGTAAATATTTTCATAAATTCGAATATCATTGAACAATTGAATTAATGTTGCTTTGAATTTCCTTAATTAAAAAGATACAAATAATATGTTGCTGGTAACAATTACTAATGTTGCGAGATTCATTTCGGTTAAAAAGTTCATTGAATCCTGCAAAAAACGAGATTCGGAGTACAGTTTGTATCCACAATAAGAAAATGGAGTATCAAGGTCTTTTCCATTTTAAATTTGTGAAATATTATTTCTAATCACCATGGGTAGTATGAAAAGTATCAGGTATTCCTCTTAGAAAATGTTCAATCTTTGCACTGGTATAAGTATGTCTATAATTTGCAGAGGTCGATGAACAAATGTTGAACGTTCAAAACAAAAACTCTTCATACTTCGTGGAATGGATCCCAAGCAACGTGAAAACTGCCATCTGTGACATTCCTCCTCGGGGCCTCAAGATGTCGGCAACGTTTATCGGCAACACCACCGCCCTGCAGGAGTTGTTCAAGAGAATAGAGGAACAGTTCTCAGGTACTTTGACAACGATGATTCCTTTCTTATCCGGTCTGCTCTAATTTTTCTTGAATTCCTAATTTTTTTTTCTAGAAGTTATCGATTGTGAAGCATTGCCCCGAGGAGTTTCAACAACTTCAGAATTAGTTCTGTAATGATACTCGATGTTGTTAGACTTAACAAGGGGAGAATTTTTTTCATAAGAAGATAATCTCCTCAATGTTGTTTTATTACATCATTTATACAATCAAACTATCTATTTTTTCTATTTATTGAAAGAAAACGGCCGAGTGTGTGAAGATTTTTTTTAAAATTAAATTTTTTTTAAATTTATTTATTTATTTATTTATTTTTTTTTTTTTTTTTTTTTTGGGGGGGGGGGGGGGGGGGGGGGGGGAAGGGGACAAAAAAAAAAAAAGATGGAGAGAGGGCAACGTCGGGATTTCATGTACTTTGGCTACTTATACATTTTTTAAAATAATAAAAACATATGAAATCCCCTAGAATCTTCACCAGAATAGTGATTACATTACATGAAGATCTTAACCGAAGGCTTTTGTTTCTCTCCTCCCCAGCAATGTTCCGCCGGAAAGCTTTCCTCCACTGGTACACGGGTGAGGGCATGGACGAAATGGAGTTCACCGAGGCAGAGTCAAACATGAGTGATCTCATCTCCGAATATCAGCAATACCAGGATGCAACGGCAGAGGAGGAAGGAGAGATGGAAGAAGAGGAGGAAGAGGAGGTTCAATAGAAAAAATTCAGAGAAGAGAACTAGGAAGAAAGAGATACAAGTCGGATAGGTTGAATCAGTAAAGGAATTGGTGTCTTTGTTCGGCAGACCGAATGGTTTTCAAAGATAATCACATTTAAAAGACTGCAGAGTTAACTTTTTGGACGCTCTTTTGTTAGATTGAATTGAAAATCACGGATGAAATGTCGTTTATGATACATCTAAACATTTTCAAAAGAGTAAGATTTGTTTTAGGCTTTTGTAGAAAGGAAAATGGAAATCGAAAGATGACTCATTCTAGAATGTGAAGCCTCTGTGTATCTCTAAAAAGCTGTAATGGAACTGTGTTTTCATGAGAAATATGTACTCTCTCTCTCTAGCTTGCAAGCAGGTGAAGAACATAAAATGAGTTGGTTACTATTAGTATTTCATGGGCATGGAGTGAAAGAGGACAGTTGTTTGTATTGTATGGATCTAAACATGCTGTCGATGTCATTTCGTGATAGTATCATCGCATATTATTTTTACGATTTTAACTAAGAAACATTCATACGTTTTATACACAACAATCCATCCAAAGCTTCAGAACATTACATTAAGCTTTACAAACATTTTACACACTTCAACAAACAGGATATCACCTTAGTTTTTGGTAACTGCAAAGTATATATTATGTGACAAACGATTTTTAGACACCCTTTATGAATATTTACATTCATGAGTTTCGCTCTGCGAGTAGTTTTATATCCCTTCAATTTCCAGATGAATAATAATTTATACAGAGTTTTCTTAAGGGTCAGTTTATTAACCCAACAACTGATTTCGTAATCATCTTGAATTATTTAACAAGAGGGGCAATTAACGACCACGCAAGTATCATTTTCTATATATCAAACTTGGGGAATCTCACTTCATAGATTATTTTCACTGGTTTAAGGGAAATTACAGGCATGTTCCAGATTTGAAATCGTTGCACTAAAGTGACTGAGACAATGAAGTTGAGTTTAAAACTGTATTTACAAAGACTCTTATCTTCAGATTTATGTGCTTGGTTTCTTAAGGCATGTTCTTTGCCGAGTGGTAAAGAAAATATTGAGGTGGAGCATCTCGAAAATCGACTAGTTAATCATAATAAGACCATCCGAAATTAAAACTCTATGCAAAAACTTGTTTCTGTTTTGAGTTACTTTAATTTCTTTGTGGAGAAAATCCTAGAATTTGCTTTGGTCAATAAGAGTATCTTTAAGTCTACTTAGAGCTTCCGTAACGAGCACAGAGAGAGAGAGAGAGAGAGAGAGAGAGAGAGAGAGAGAGAGAGAGAGAGAGAGAGAGAGAGAGAGAGAGGGGGTGGGGGGAGGGCGACAAATACAAAAGTAAGAGGAGGAAAAGAAGAAGAAGAAGAAAAAGAGGAGGAGGAGGAGGAGGAGGAGGAGGAGGAGGAGGAGGAGAAGAAGAAGAAGAAGAAGAAGAAGAAGAAGAAGAAGAAGAAGAAGAAGAAGAAGAAGAAGAAGAAGAAGAAGAAGAAGAAGAAGAAGAAGAAGAAGAAGAAGAAGAAGAAGAAGAAGAAGAAGAAGAAGAAGAAGAAGAAGAAGAAGAAGAAGAAGAAGAAGAAGAATGAGGAGGAGGAGGAGGAATAGGAGGCGAGAGAGGCATCTGTTTGCCCCGCTCTCTCTTCTCTCTCTCTCTCACACACACGCGCGCGCACTTTTTCTCCCTTTTCCCCTCCTCTCTTTTAATACAATAATTACAATTATGGTAGCCTGTTCAAATGAACAGGTTGGAAATAAGACGTTGAAGAAATGCTGACTTAAAAAAAAAAAAACTTTTAAAATTAAATGTATATTCTAAGAGTCGTACCACTTCACTAAAGAAAAGCAAACTTTACAAAAATAAAGTGGTTGGGAAGACCAACAGAGTAAAGAAAAGCAAATTTTACCACGAAAACAGGTACAGCTCCTCTGGCCATACCATAACATTAAAGATATAGAGAACCTGGAGCTGAGACATTGAAATTCTTCTCACGTTGTCATAAAGACATTTTTTAATTTGTTTTAATGAAAGAGAGATCCCAGGCAAAAAAAAAATAAAAAAAATAATTTAGGTGCAATCTTTTAAGTAGCCCTCTCTTTAGTTTATCTCTCCACCGAGATAATAAGGTGCTGCTGATAACCCATTACAGATACAATGTAGTGGTCGACGTGATGTGGTGAAAAAGTGCTCTCCTTTACAAAGTAAAAACGTGCCACTGCAAAGGCAATATTACAGAGAAAAAAAAATATTACCCTGGTTTGTTTACTTCTTTGTTTGTTTTTAATTTATTGGGTTACCCTGGATTGCTGAAGCTCGTATTAATTTTAGATCTAGTCACAATCTTTATAACTTATGCAAGACAAATTAAAAGTGGCAAATTAATAATTGTAAAAAAAAAAATAATCTTAACTTGAATGTTCCTGCAGTTCCTTGTAGACAATTAATGCATCTGGTCGATATCTTACATTAAAAAACACCCTCAAAACACTTAAGTACTAAGCGCGGGTAAAAGAAGCAGCTGTGGTGTCTTCATTAGAAACCGCCGCATCCTGCACAGAACTGCATGGTTTCTATGACGCTTTTTTTAGTTCGATTAGATAAAATTTCATTTTTGTAAAATTTGTTCAGTTTCTCCCTCTTTTATTATTAAAGTAAATTAAAATGGGTTATTTCTCTCTCTCTCTCTCTCTCTCTCTCTCTCTCTCTCTCTCTCTCTCTCTCTCTCTCTCTCTCTCTCTCTCTCTCTCTATATATATATATATATATATATATATATATATATATATATATATATATACATACATACATAATAACAATTATTTATTTTAAAAGCGCTATCAACCCTGAAAATTATAAAACGCTGAGATCCGTCTTTTAAATGTTATTTGATTCATCACAACAAATTCGGCTATTATTTTTTATGAATTAATTACAATAAAATATAATTAACTTTCAAGAGCATTTTTAGCCTGAATCCACATTTTTTTCTTTAATTTCTTTTTGTACCGCGTGGGACATTTATCTCGACAGATTATAATTCAGGAAACTTCATTACTGTACATTGAATGGTTTTGGAGGAGATAGCGGAGAAAGAAATCAAAGTTGCCTTTTATAATATAGATTAAATTTGGCATCCCCCCCTCCCGAAATTTCAGAACAAGATGACGTTTGTTTACAACTCTGGCACTCGATGGTTGTCACCCCCCCCCCCCCCCCCCCCGGAAGCAGAGTGCACTCAAGATAATAATCCTTGACTCGATTACTTGTGAAAAAAAATCATACCCGGACAATGAAAAGGGAGGTCAACATTTTGTCTTCAAACAAACAAAAAGATACTTTAACACAAAAGAACAAAAAATTCAAAATTCGATGCCCAATGGGGGCTTGTTTATCTTTGCTGTTCCATAATTTTTTTTTATTGGAAACGTAAATATTCAAATATAAACGTAACAAATTTAGTGTGCCTTAGTGGCGTAAAATTAATGGTCAGTGTTGGATTCTCCTTAAATTATGGAAAGGAAATCAACGACTCTGTAGAATTTAGCTAGCAAACGAAAAATGACGAAATTTTCATTGTATAAAATCATTTCCTGTAGTTTTTTTTTTTTCTAGGTTTTTAATATTTACAATGATTGTCCCCTTGCGTTTTTTTCCTTAATCTTTTAAATCAAGAGATTTTTTTTTTCGATTTGAAGGGAAAGCTGCAAAATAACTCTTTTGGCCAAGCTGATTCTTATAATTTGTATTGCCATGTACATTTTTCACCTTTGATGCCTTAACAAATTCGATCAGGTAAAAAGTTATGATCATTTTTTACTAAGTACCTCCCTTTTCCACTTTAATCAATATTACTTCGCGGCAAAAAGTTTGCAAGATTCAACATTTCTAGACAACCGTGGAATAGTGAAGTTACAAAAATCTCAAATAGCCATTACCTTTCAGTTTAAAGACGAATATTTCACATAATAATTATTCAAAAATGGAGCAACGTCCGAACTGACCTGACGTTTTCAAGAAATATTAAATAAAATAATAAATTTGATGACCTCCAATACATTCTCACGTAGCATTTTCCCACGCGAACGTTTTCATATTGCGAGGCCAAATACTGTTTAATCAAGGCCAGTGTGGACTGAGGCCGTCATGAGCATTGTGACACCCAGACGACAGTTTCTAAAACAAGTTTCAGTCTCTGAAAGGTTTGTTTACAAACAGGCAAATTTCATGACCACAACCAAACACTCATTATTCGACCAGGTCTTTGTTTGATTGTTAATAGTTGGGTTGTTGCTGTTCAAGTTGTATGCCTAATTTGTTATTTTCGTTCTCGTTTTTTGTTGAGGTTGATGATGTGAATGATGATGATAATGATGATGATGTTGACATTGATATATAATGATAATGACATTCCTCATCTTTGTTTTTATCTATGTTGTTATTAAGGCCGGTGCTGGTGCTAATGGAAAGTTTTTTCAATGGATTTGGAGCTGTCGGGGAAAGCAAAGCATTTTCATACCAATCTATGTAATGTTTCTATCGTGAGTGTGTGTCGAATTCAGTTCTTCTTTATTAATTTGCCAATTTTTTTTTCTTGTTCTTGAGTTTATTCAGATGCGAACATTGAAAAAAAAAAACCACTTTAACTTCAGCTTTGTTTACACACGGTTCTAAAGGTGAGTGCGAATACCACCTGGATTTTTAATATTATTAAAAAACAACGTGACCTTGTCGTAGAAATGATAGATATGGTCACCTTGAATCTAGCTCTATGAGTCCTATGACATTACTCTTGTTGTTTACTGCCGGTTGATGTTTTAAGCCTTCACCTGCCGATATCCTCCCCATTGAACATCCAAGGACAAGAAAATAAAGATTATCTCCGCCTCTGCTCTTTGAGCCAACGTCCGTGGGAAAACGGAAAGGACAGATGGCGGAAGGAAACCATGCGGAAAACTGATACTGAATGCGCTGTATTGATGTATATTATTTGTTTCGCTGGACACCTCCAGGTATAACCTGGATAAGAGATGGCCTAAACAGATTGAGGGCTTCTCCAAATAATCGCTCATCGGTTGAGCGGCCGGCCGAGAAGGTCAAGATTGTCTCAAAGTTTTGCTTAACGTTGAAGAGAATTATGAAAGGTTAGCTGGCTCTCCGGGATTTGCTCACACCCTGTGGTGCTGAAGACATTTGCGGGCGTGAAAAATGTCTCCAACAAAAGATATCCCTATTTTTGTGATTCATTGTAAGCTTGAAGGCTAGTTTGCTTAAATTTAAAAAAAAAAATCTTTATGTCTAAAGTTTAAGGCGTCTCCTTGAAATTAAGAATATTTTCAGGCTTGAATCTTTTAACAAACTAACTTGCCTGCTGATGTGCCAAAACCTGAGTCATTGAAAAAGCATGTCGAAAGATCAGCCAGGAGAGGACGATCTAAGAATAGATCTAAGTAAAGAATAATGCGTTTTTGTATTTATATTCATGTAATGAGAGTCAGATCTAGATCAAACTAAAAAAAGAAAGGTTTTGCATCTTTCATGGCACAACCATATTGAATGGATTGCAGAGTTTTAAATAAAGAAAGATCATAGAACTCAATATTGTTTCTTAAAACTGAAGAATTGAACAGATAGGATAACATTAACTTCCACATATGATATAGTCCTTGATGACAAATTTAATGATAAAGGTTTTCAGATCTGGGATAGAAAAATGCTTGGCTTTAATCCTGGCAAAAGTTAAATCCAATATTGTGATTAATCCTCATTCCGTCCACGGGATAATATTAGGTAATGGTTAAAACTTGCTTTATAAGTTTATCTTAGTTTTAATCAAATACATTTACCCCTAAATCTAATAATTGTTCAATTGCAAAACTATTGACGTTTCAATGGCCTTATGTTCAAAGAAGAGGTACGCTCTAGCTTCTAAATGCCAATAATTTGTCAATTCTTTGAGGTAAATGTCCTTTTTTTGAAACAACAAAAAGGAAAAGAAAAAGAAAATAATTATGATCTAGTGTGGAACAACAACCAAGGTAGTTCTTGATTTCACGGACAAATTAAAACACAATCTGTTGCTAGATAGACAAGACCAGGCTAAGAAAAATTACATCAACACTTTATATACTTCACCTAGCTCGCAATATCTTTTTTTTTTTTTTAACAAGCTTGCAACAGGAATGCCATGGATATCATGTTGCTGCGTGGTGAGATTTTACTAGGATACCTGGTCACATAATTGTGTTGTCTATTTATCTTCCTTGCTCATTGTTCCCCTGCACGCCATGGCCGGTGTGTGGTCATCAGGCAGGGTACTGACTCCGACGCCAAGAAGAACACCTACCATTAATTTCCGAGACATTTATGGCGTGCCATCTTTGCAGCAGATGATGCGGTTAATGAGGTTTTGGTCCATGTTGGGAACAAGGATAATGAAAAGAAAAAATGCGAAAAAGGGTGACATAGCGAATAAATTAAAGATGACAAGGGCAGACAGGACTAATCTAGAAGAGAAGAAAGTGAGAAAGAAATATGCCTCGAAATTCGCATAAAAGTAAATTAATTAGATAGATATTGAGTTATTTCACGAACAACTAGATGCAAAGATAGATAGATAAATAGTTTAAAAGATAGATAAAAGATTGATAGATAGATAGACAGATATTTAGTTAGTTAAATAAACAGATAGATGCATATAAACATACATACATACATTCAGACATACATACATACATGATAGATGCTGGATCGATAAATAGTTAGATTTAAAATGAAGCCGTGAAAAACTGAATGAAAGCGACAAACAAACAAAATATTTAATAGTTGTTCAAATTAATGATTCCTCTCTGTCTTCTCTCATTGTTTTTTTTAATACATTCACTAAAAGTTAATATATTTTTTCCATTGATTATACCCAGTGTAGCGTTAATAATCTCATTTTCAAAACGTCATATTTTTATGTTTTTTCTTTTGTTTAATATTGATAGGTGATTAACAGTTCTAGAACTCTTTCATCTATTACAAAAAAGGTGTAAATTGAATACCGCTACAGCTTCTTTACAAAGTTCAATTGTAATTATTATTGTGAACGAATTAAAATAATCAGCTATGGCTGAAGATTTAGGCCGAGCTTAGGAACTTAACTTTGCTAAAAACTAAGATCTTATCAATAAACGTTAAATGCCCTTTTCCCTAACTTTTGTAAGATCATACTTTTAGCATCGCCTACGGTACATCATAAAGATCCTAAGCATTTTTAACACCGACCAAAAGAATAAACCCCCAACAGCCGGAAAATTAGTTCACATTTGCCTCAAGTTTCAAATCGAAATACGAAAATAGGCTCCAGTCCAATAAAATTTACCGTCCTGAAGATTGCTAATAGCGGCTGGAAGATCTATAAAAATCGAGATGGTACGGCAGACTGAAAAGCACTACAAACGTGTCTTATCTAAAGCCCAAAATGGAGATTCCCTTCTAAAACGTTGTTCTCGGACTTGTTTGTAAGAGTTATTGTGTTCCTCGTTTCCATAGTATCTATCAAGAATTACATTATCCTCGGAGCCGTGATACTTTATGCTCTTATTCTCCTAGCTTTTTGGGCGGTAATTTTCTGCCTTTCCTTCTACCAGTTGACTCGTTAGTCATACATCTTTTATCCAACATGCCGGCGGGCAAATTGTTTATAGTGATAATCCACTTAAAGGTGAGCCTATAAATCTACGCACACACCAACATATTTCGTCAAGCAAAACTATTCTGAAAAAAAAAAAAAAAAACAACAACTGAGATCCCAAACTCATCTATCAACGACTTGATCGACTCCAGCCTACTACAGAAAGAGCCAAGACAAGTTACTGTTGCCAGCTCAATTCATATCGACAGTTCGAGTTCCCAAAAAGTCAAGCATAAATATTAATTTTATCATCGATCCTTTGAATTCAAAGTCTACAGTCTTGCACACCATAGGGCGTGTACTCAACCGCTGGACCACCGTCGCTCCGAACTGACCTGGGTCAGCAGCCCAGCGCCCTGGACGTGTGGCGAATGCCGTAAAGGTCAGGCCTGTCACAGCGCCGGCCAACTCTCGGAACCTGGCGGATTGGTCACCTTTGACCCCAAGCTATACTGGGCTTGGCATCCCCAGTCTCTGCTACGGTATTCTGCTTTCTGTGCGTTATGGGTTCTGCTGCCATGTGATTGCCTCTGTTTCTTCCATTAGTTTTTATCTTTTATTTTCGCTTGTTTCCTGACTCCCAATTTGTGAATTTGTGTTTCTTTTTCTCAACTCACGTGTTTGGTCATCTTTGGGCGTGTATTTCTTATTTTTTTTTTTTTCTCTCTTTCATTATTCTGCCCCTACTTGTCTTTAACCCGTCATTTCTTTATCTGTAGTATTCCTTCTCTTTCTCTCACTCCTTTGTCTCGCTATCGCACTTGTCTTTGTGTCTGTCTCAATCTATGCCCCTGTCTCTCGGTCGGCCTGACTAGCTGTCTGCCGGTCTGACTGTCTGTCTGTTTGTTTGCCCCCCCCCCCCCCCCCCTCTCTTCTCTCTCTCTCTCTCTCTCTCTCTCTCTCTCTCACGCTCATACTGTTTCCTCCCTCCCTCTCCTGACACTAACAAAGATACTTTATATATCAAGCATACATAGCAAGGAAGACAAAACTACAACCTTACCCTCTTTTCTATCTTCTTCATTTTATATCAGTTTTAAGGGCAACATTTCTTATGGTTTTCTTTATATACTACAGATTTAAGGGTTAGACAAAGTAATCATAAAAATTAAAGATGGAATTAAACATTGCTTTAGCCGTGCGTGTAAGAATCTAGTATTTCATTATAATTCATATAACAAAATTCTAAACCTAATTCTTAGCCTAATTAATTTTGTTGGCTTCTAAAATAATAAACAAGGTGAAAATTGTTTCATTGTATTTTTATAATACCATTGCTTTACGAGCAATTTCCAAAGGCAGTTGTTTTTTCCTTCGATTCCTTGTTTAAGGAAAAAAATTCTCTTAGTAGAAGTTCAAATAAAACAAGTATTTAATTATCCGTTTAAGGTGAATTACGCTTTGTAACGAGTTATTGATTTTGGCTTACATAACTATTGTGGTTAAATAGATATGTACTAAGAAAATTATAGTCATTTGTTGTTTTTTTTTTCAAAATGTCACAGACAGGTGAAGCGACTAAAAAGGCCCTCAGCAACCCTCACATACACCTTACCAGCTTTTTAGTCATTGTTAATAATTCTAACCGCACAAGTATCACAGCCCACATTACGGAACCTTTTTTAAAACAACATGCTAACAGCACACCTAATATAAATTTATGTTTAATATCTTATGCATCAGCGATATTTCGCAAATTTTACGACAGAAAAAAATATGAAAAAAAATATTTTCATGTGATTTAACATTTCGAATGAAACTCTTAAAATTTTAGTTTCGTGTTCATCTATCAACCTAAAACATTTTCTTCAATTTAATTATTTTTTTTTTATTCTTTTAATTATTTAGTTATTTTATTTCTTATTGTTTAGGCTGTCTCTCTCTATTTCGCTCTTTGCGCAGCGCTCCCTATCTTGACCACACAGAGTGCGCGTCCTCGACAACGCGCGCATGTCAAACCAGCAAAATGGCGTAGGTGTCAATGTCACTTTATCTCAAGCACGCGCATGTCGAGAGCCGTAGATGTCACTGCCAGCGAGAGGATTTCCGTTACTTGGGCACTCCCTCCCCTTCCCCTGCCTCCTCCCGCCTCACTCAGCCCGTGCAGCTATCTGGCTCCATGTCCCTCCACCAGCCCCCAATCTCAGGAGTCTTGCTGAAGTTCTCCCAAATCTTCCCAGGTTTCACTGTCTCGTCTATCTCACTGAATCTCTCTGAATCGATTTTAGTAGATATTATCGACATCTGTATGATCTTTTTGCCCATAGCTTTTCTAATTTCCGTTGAATATCTGTCTCATCTGCTTTCTGTTTTTTGCTTATCAAGAACTCGTGATCTCGTGATCTCCTACCCACATCTTACTTATCTCTCTCTCTCTCTCTCTCTCTCTCTCTCTCTCTCTCTCTCTCTCTCTCTCTCTTCCCACACTCTCTCCCACACAGTCTCTCTCCCTCTCTCTCCCACACGCACATACTCTTATTTCTCTCTCTCTCTCTCTCTGTCTTTTCTCTCCTCTCAATCCCTCCCATCCTCTCTCTTTCTCTATGTCTGTATACCCCTGTAATTATCTATGCGTCTATCATTCTTTCCAATGATAATAATTTTTGTTGGCAGATTAACGTGTTCCCTAAAAGCAGTTTTCCTTTAATAATTTACTTTCCATAACATCGTCTCTATTCTGTGTTACGCTCCTTTCTCCCCTGGCCTCACTTCTCTCTCTCTCTCTCTCTCTCTCTCTCTCTCTCTCTCTCTCTCTCTCTCTCTTTATCTCTCTCTCTCTCTTTATCTCTCTCTCTCTCTCTTTATCTCTCTCTCTCTCTCTTTATCTCTCTCTCTATCTCTCTCTCTCTTTATCTCTCTCTCTCTTTATCTCTCTCTCTCTTTATCTCTCTCTCTTTATCTCTCTCTCTCTTTATCTCTCTCTCTCTTTATCTCTCTCTCTCTCTCTCTCTCTTTATCTCTCTCTCTCTCTCTCTCTTTATCTCTCTCTCTCTCTCTCTCTTTATCTCTCTCTCTCTCTCTCTTTATCTCTCTCTCTCTTTATCTCTCTCTCTCTCTCTCTCTCTCTCTCTCTCTCCCATCCCCTCCTTGACGAATAGGACCCAGGCATTTATAACAATATAGTTTTAACATGCCCTTTTCGGACTGTCCTAGCACCTGTTGTTGGAACATAATTGTCTCTGGTGAGGGAATTGGTTAAGTGGACCAGACCACTAGAATTGAAGTGCCTGTGGATTTTTTTTTTATATACAATGTATATTTTTGTATGTTGTTCGATGGTCTCGACCTTATCCTTATCATCTCCGACCCCCCCTCCCCCAATTCCTCGCTCTCTCTCTCTCTCTCTCTCTCTCTCTCTCTCTCTCTCTCTCTCTCTCTCTCTCTCTCTCTCTATGTCGTTCTAGACCTAGTCCTCATCCTAACCTCGGGCTATTTTATTTGTCATACATCTGCTTCAACCTTCATCTCTCCATCACTTTTATTTTTATTTTCTTTTTGGTTTTGTTATTGTCTTGTTATAACTGTTCCAATTATATATTGTTGGTCGAATTCAGGCAGCAAACTAATGGAATAAAAATATCACTGTATTTGACTACGCATTTTTAATAATTTTTTTTTTTCAATTTTGTAATGAACTCAATAGTAGTGACATTTCTTTCTTTCTTATAAATAATTTTGATTTGCTGAAAAGAACATGTTTGTATTTTAACTGAAAATTAGACCAAAGATTTCTTCTTCTCTCTCTCCCTCTCTCTTTCTCTCTCTCTCTCTGTGTCTCTCTCTCTGTCTCTCCCTCTCTATATTTCTCTCTCTGTCTCTCTCTGTCTCTGTCTCTGTCTCTCTCTCTCTCTCTCTCTCTCTCTCTCTCTCTCTCTCTCTCTCTCTCTTCCATGTCACAACAATATTTCTTTTGAAAGTGTTGTTTGCACCTGATCAACTTAAAAAAAAATCAACAAGAAACAAAATTAAAAAGACCTTCACAATAACTAACAAAACGTGTCGCACAGACTGTGAGATCAATGCGGATTTGAGTTTAATTCTATACCCTCACCTGCTCGCGTGGTTGAGCACGTGATGTGTTCAATGAGTTTATTATCGATTTTAAAACAGTGATCGATTTTATGCGCCCGCTATGTTGTCGTAGGCCTCACAGAACAAGCTAACACCCATACTTGGACTGCAAATGGCAGCTACGACTTTGTTCTGCTGATCAAGAAATACATGTAAGAAGTCCAATACAAGTTGATTAAAGTTATGACATTGTGTGCTTGTTTTTTTTTTTTTCCTAATTTGATAATTATTGAAATGTTTAAAACCAACATTTGACTATGAAAATTAGAAATGAGAAGAGAGAGAGAGAGATAAGGAGAGAGAGAGAGAGAGAGAGAGAGAGAGAGAGAGAGAGAGAGAGAGAGAGAGAGAGAGAGAGAGAGAGAGAGAGAGAGAGAGAGAGAGAGAGAGAGCATCTTGAAAAAAATTAAATAAAAAAAAGGGGCACAGCCTGTTAAATTTCAAGATTGATACAGAAAAATAAAATAATTTGTCCCTCTATTAATTTTGGTTCAAAGTTTAAGCTTTCGTAATAGCCATCCTATCTTTTCCAGAAAAAAACTTTCCTCCCCTCACCCCTCCCCGTCCTCAATATTCATTCCACTTAGAAAGTCTTGATCATCGATCCAAGTAGATCTAAATTAGTTGACCCTATTAGAAAAGACAACTTTAAAAGACCTTTGATAGTAAAATTGTCTTTCAGAATAAATATCTATCCTGCATGATACTGGACTTCAGTCTTGTCTTACATAAAAGTGACTGTATGGTAAAACATTTAGATTTACGGAGAGTTTCCAATACTCGCTCACAATGCTTGACCTCGTCAGCCAACAATCTTAAAGCAAGGAGGGAAGGAAAGCATCATAGTTTATTTGTTTGTTGTTTGAACCGAACAAACACGGTGATCCTTTTCGCAAATCAAACTTCAGCTCATGTTGGGCATTGCAGAACGAAAAAGATGAGGAGGCACCACACTTTGAAGGGAGGAAAATTGTCGCCAAAACTAACGCAGCAAGTCACTAAGCTGATTATATCAAAGAATCATAAGGCTTGACTGGAGGATAGGAAGGACGAGAAGGAAGCAAGGCTTGAACAAGATGCGTATTTTGTAGTGAGAGAAAAAGGAGAGGGAACACAGACCAGAAAAACAGCTAGGGAGAGACATAGAGAGACATAAAGCAGAGAGAGAATAGGGATGAGAGCGTCAGAAAGAGGGAAAGTGAGAGAGATGGAGAGAGAGAGAGAATGTGTGTGTGAGAGAGATAGAGAGCGAGAGAGAGAGAAAGTGAATAGGATGGAGAGAGAGAATGTGTGTGTGTGTGTGAGAGAGACATATAAAATTTGATAAGAAACAAGTTAGAAAAATAAAGGAAACGTTCATTTGATTTATAGCCCTTAAACCTCGCACTGCATCCGCATTACTTCCAACTGTTCCAAATACATTAAACTGAAAGGAAAGCAAAAAAAAAAAAAAGAACAAAAACAAAAACAAAACAAAAAATAAACAAAAACTCTCCTTCAAGGCATGAACGTAAGTTTTTGTCTTTACGCCACTTCTCTTGTCTCTGGTGTATTGACGTAAAGGATACTCTTTCTAGGACAATGAGGTCTGGGGTTAAGTCGTAAAGAGTAAACTGAGTGCCCTCCCCTGCCAAGACAGTCGTCTGGGGGAGGTCAGCGTATTCCGGTCAATGACCGCAACAACTGACCTGCATGGGGAGAAAGTACAGAACATTTAAGATCTGGAGGGGGAACATGGGTAGAGAAGAGAGAGAGAGAGAGAGAGAGAGAGAGAGAGAGAGAGAGAGAGAGAGAGAGAGAGAGAGAGAGAGAGAGAGAGAGAGAGAGAGAGAGAAATCAATTGGAGTTTAAAGATTAGTCATGAATAGATAAACAAATAATAAGTGACAGAGCAGACATGAAGAGAGGAACGAAAGAGATTCAGAGAGTGATGAGAAGAAGTGAGAATCAGAGTAGGAATAGAAGGGTGGGGGAGAGCAGGAAAAAAGAGCGAGAAATCGGGAGGAATTTGAATAATAATACTAATAATAATAATAATAATAATAATAATAATAATAATAATAATAATAATAATAATAATAATAATAATAATAATAATAATAATGAAAAAGAAAGAACGAGCTCATAGTAGAGCGAGGGTAGAAGGGAGAATGAGAGAGAGAAAAAAATGAGTAAGACAGACAAAAGGTTCCTTTAAAAAGAGAGAGCTAGAGAGAGAAAAGTCAGATATAAAGATAGATGGATAGGTAAAGAGACAGAGACAGAGACAGAGACAGACAGACAGGCAGAGAGACTTTATCTGCATATCTCTGTCTATTGACAAGAGTGACAGGACGTTATGAATTTGGCCATTCATTTAAGCTCTTGCGGAGACCAATAATTTGCCTCACTTCAAACCCAACATGCCCCTAGTATGTCCGCACAAATCATTTTTTTTTTTCATGAAATCCGTGATCCCAAACGCAGCTTTCAAAAGTGATAATTGTTGTGGGCAAAAGATTAGGATGGGAAGGGGGCAGGGAGAAAGGGGAACGGGGTTGCGTGGGGGAGGGGGGATGGGGGGGGGGGTACACGTTATCGCCTCTGGCCTCATGCACCTCCCCCACCCCACACGATAACCATAAGCGCGCAAGGCACTTTAAATTAGCTTTTGTCGTTCAAACTCCAGAGAAAAAAGTCGAGTACAAAAGAATTTCAATTGATCTTTAATCAGGGCAAAGTTTTTTAATTCAAAACTCTGTTCTTCCTTGAAGTACTTAAGTCTGTACTAAATTAATTACTTTATTTATTCTTTAATAGTTGCGAAACAGCGTTTCTCTCCTCCTCTCTTTCTGCCCTCTTTTGTTCTTAAACTTACTCCTCCATCTCCTTTTGCGCTTATTGTTGTTTTTGTTTTTTGATGTTGTTGCTGTTGCTGTTGTTGTTGTTGTTGCTGTTGTTGTTGTTGTTGCTGTTGTTGTTGTTGTTGTTGTTGTTGTTGTTGTTGTTGTTGTTGTTGTTGTTCTTCTTCTTCTTCTTCTTCTTCTTCTCCTTATCATTATTATTATTATTGTCTATCATTTCCAAATCAAAATTTCTTGATATATACATATATATATATATATATATATATATATATATATATATATATATATATATATATATTTGTTTTTTTAATTAATTGCGAATCGATCTCATTGTTTTTTTAGTTTTAGTCGAAGATTGCGAATCGATTTTTATTATTTTTAAGTTCTAGTCACGGCGTGTTGATCAAACAAGCTGTTTTTATTATGTTCCATTCGATACCATTCTTATACCATTTACTAGATGGAGTCATCCAGTACTTTTGTTAATTATTATAAACGCCCCTCACATTCCCTATGGAGCCTATGGAAATTTATTTTATGAAATGTAACAGAGAAGTTGGCTTTGTTTAAAATTTTTTACATGCTTCAGGGTTCCTTCCAAAAAGGGAAAGCGGCCAAATTTGTTTCAAAACGCTTTGGAAAAGCAATGATGTTAGATTTAATGTTGTGTAAACATTATTGTTTTCTTTCCACCGGGACTGCTTTGGATGAAACGAAGTACTGAACCAAACGAACTTTTGCACAAATAACTAATTTTAAATGTTTTAAGTCTATGTTTAAAATTTGTTTATAAATAAAAAAGAAAAACGTTCTAAGTGTCTGATTCATGTACATTTGTTTGGGAAAGAATTTTCATAGTATTTTCGAAGATCTAAAGCAACTGTATGAGAGCCTCGATTTTTACCCCTCGATGCTTAAAAGCCTGCCTTGCGCCTGGTCCGCTTCTCATAAGGTTACCAAATGTCAATGCAGAGTGTTATCTAGAGTTACGCGAACTAACCGCACACGAACCACGGTTCAATTTGTAACCGTCAAAATGGAAATTTGGTGTCCTTGCAAACCAATTTCAAGGCAGAGCTTAAAACCACCAGATCTAAACCACTGAGCTTACGATGTACCGTATTCGAGAGGTCTGCGATAAGATAATTAATTGCTTGGTTGGTTTTTCATCGTAGCTGTAAAAACAAAGGGTTCAATGGTCTCATGCTCGCTTCTCTTTGGTACTAATTTCTTAAGTCCCTAAACGCTGGAAGGGCAATGACCTCTAGGTTAATCTGTACATGCGCGCTTCCACCTGGACTTAGACTTAAGCTACATGCGTCCCCTCGGTTGATTTATGTCCCTAAATTTCCCCGGTAAGAATCTGATATGGAGATTCTGGGAAGTCCCTTGAGACTCTAGGTTTGGAATAAATTGGCTTTTTGGCGCCTCGACTAAACGAAAAAAAATGGAGAGTATGCTCGGTAATATAAAATCCTCGTTTCGCTAGCCCTGACAGGAGTTTTTTTCATTTAAGATCAGTCCTAGATATTACTGTTCCAATATTCTTTCATAGTGCACTATTTGTATCTTCCTAAATATGCAAAAAAAAATATATATAAATAAATAATTTTTTATAAGAAAAGTGGAATAAGAGCCGATTCTAAGGTCTAAAGAACAAACACATTTAGATCTGTCTAGTTCCGCCATGCATATCGTCAGTGTTTTGCTTCTAACTTGAAAGACGCAAAAGTTACATTGAGAACAAGTCGGTTGGTTGTTTTTTTTTCATTATGGAATATCTTTTTTATATATATATATATATTTTTTTTGGGTCCAATTCCGCGGTTCATACTTATCTTTTTTTCAGACTTAAGTCTGTGCATCCTACGGCAGCTTAGGTTCGTCGGTTTATGCGATTTAACTACAAAAAAAAAAAAAAAAAAAAAAAAATGGAACAAAAAACATTTAAGGGTGATGTTCTTTAAAAAATATAAAGTTTCATGCTTGTGTCATTTCTTGAAACATAAAGACCTAAAATTGGTTCTGCTAAATTAAAGCAATTTAATAGCTATAGATAAAACAAAGACATCATCAAATGATAAAAAGAGCAAATAAATTTAAAGCGAATGCTACACGATTTGCATTAGCAACGTATTAAAAAAGTACAAAGATCTAATAACTTTTCAAAGTTGTATATTTCTAAGTTATGTCGAAATCGTTTAGGGCCAAGACAAAGACAAGGGGCTTAACAGTGAACTAATTAAGGCCCCGCTCTTTTCAACCACTCGCTCCGTCATTAATTTTGTACTCTAGGTCATTTGTGTTGGCAAATCAGCAAACTTGAAAAAGTCCAAAAATTTAGCCCGAGAATTTAACAGTTCCTGCCGACATAACAAAATAAAAACTATACACAACTTTTACATGGTCATAATTATATAGACCAGTGCTTTTCAAAATGAGTGTGACATCTTAGTGCCATGTTGCAAATAAACATAAACACTTTTAAACACATCTGTTTTCAATTTTTTTTTTTGAAACTATAGAATCGTGCACTTTTAAAATGCAGGATCCCTGGTTTTTTAACGGAGAAGGAGCATTCTTGTCACAAATTGAATATTCTCATTAAAACATGCACTGGTTATTTGGTAAACATTTCGACATTCTTCGTTCGTCTCGGCATCTGAAGATGAGAATTTTTTTCGTTTCTTTCGACATGATCGCTTTTATTTGCTAGGTTTACGTTATGCAATAGTGATGAAGTTAATAATGACAAGATAATGATAAGGTTATAGTAGGATGTCGGTAAGATAATAATGAGCAGAAAAAGGTAAGATAATAGAAGAATGATAATTATGAGGTACTAGCCTACATAATAGTAAGGGAATAGCGGTGAAATAATGTTCATAACCAGTACCTCATTAATTTTGAAAACATAATTTTTTTTTAAATCCGCATCGAATTTTTTTTCTTTCTGCAGCATAATACTTTCAATCTCAACAAAATGATGAACACATCAAAATAAAGATATGACTCGAACTATAATTGCTTGCTGAAACAAGATATGAAAAGGTTTATAAAACAAAAAAGTACATTTTTTATTTAAACAGCTTTTTTATGAGTCAATTGGACCATTTTTTCGTATATGACTTTGCAAGAGATTCGGTACACATAAAACAATTTCGAATTTCTAAAAAATTACAAATTTTAGCTTTCAGATTAAAAAAAATCGAAACTTCTCAAACCGGTGGCAAAACAATGTTATTGAAATTAGTGTTCGTATTGAACAAGACATAATGGCGACAATATAATGAGGTATATTCTTTCAATTCTTTTTTTTTATAATTCTTATTACAAATTGAAAATGAGATTAAATGTTCCTCTGTTCTTGTGTAAAACCATGAAAACTTACGCTAAAACTCCTTTTTTTCCCCTAATTTTTGACGCCCGTCAACTATAATTAAAAATTAATCATAACATTCCATAAATAAGGAAAACATTTCGTAAATAAAAAAAACCCCAACATTTCTACAACTTCATTTTCGCTTGCGTCCTGTCTGATAAAAACTAGTTAGATATGCGGAGAAGACTTAAGATTACCTTGTTCTAAACAGGCTATAATAAATCAATCGATCAAAAAAAAACAAAACAAAAAAACAAACAAACAAGCAAACAAGCAAGTTTCATTTCAAACTGTGGCTGTTTATCTTGGTTGTTGAGACCGAGGTTTAAAGCGTGTGGGAAAAATAAACAAGCGCAGAAAAATAAAGAAAGAAACATTCAAACAAACAGGAGAGACAGACAGTCAACAAGGAAAATGACATGCGGTTTGTCATACAATGTTCGTTTGTCCTCCCTCTCCGGTACCAACCAGGGTTACAAACAAAGACCACCCAAAAGGTGACAATTGGGGGGAAAAAACCACACACACATACACAAAGAAAGGCAATACAATAGTGTACTCGTCTCACTGTTGGAGTAACCATTAACAGATGGAGAAAAAACACCAACAATACATTGCACAAGTACAGTACAAGAAAAATGAACCACAGGAAAGGGCGGAGAGAATTTTAAAAAAATGCCTCTGAATTTTTTAGTTCTATCTAAACCACGGGTTGGCATTTGGCAACCGTTGTAGTTTGTTTAAGAGGATCTGTAATCCTTGTTCCGACTGGTTGACAACCTTGCGCCTTTTGCGGTAGTTGTGCATGCTATGTTGCCGTCCGCCTTTGACAGTTCTTCTTCAAACAAAGCCTCCATTTTTTTAGTGTTTTCTGTCTGGAGTCTGGGATTTTGCGGTTGAATCATCCTTTTGTCTCAAAGTTGGCAGTTTTCTGAAAGGCGGACAGGACTGGTGTCACTGTGTCCCAAGTTCGAACATTTTCCGGACAATTTAACGTTCTCTCTGTCTGTCTGACTTCGTATTTCTGTGTCTTTCCCGTGTCTCTTTGCCCGTCTGTCTGTCTCGCCCTCCCCCCACGCCCTCTTCCCCATCTTTACATCTGCATGTTTGTTTGTCTGTCTGTCTGTCTGTCAGTCTCTATCTGTCTCTGTCTCTGTCTCTGTCTCTGTCTCTGTCTCTCTCTCTCTCTCTCTCTCTGTCTCTCTCTCTCTGTCTGTCTGTCTGTCTCTCTCTCTCTCTCTCTCTCTCTCTCTCTCTCTTATATTGATCTATCTAACCTGCCCTGTTTCTACCATAATGTGCATGTATCTCTTTAGCCTTTGTAGCAAGCATTCATTCCCTATGAAAAATGTTTTTTTTTAAACGCGCATACCGTTTCACCGTTTAAATTCTTCTTCTCTTCTTTTTCTTTAAATGTGATGGAAAACTTCAAATTGTCTAGTCATTTCAATTTTAAATAGCTGCTGGGCTGACCACTACGGAGTATTTCTAGTCTGTTTGATAAACAACTACATGAATGGAATGAAAAGTTTGTTCGATGGGCCAGGAGGCGAAGCCAAGACTTACCTCAACATCATCAAAGGCGTCAGTTAGCCAGGCCACTTAAGACTGCCCCGGAGTGACCCAGCTCAGGCCGCTACCACAACCCCCACCACTCTTCTGTCGTCGATGGCTCTTGATGAAGTTTTGGGATTTCCCCATCTGAACTGTGTCAATTATGGGATTTCCATCTCCAGAATTGCGTGTCGTATATCTCCATCTCCATCTTTACTGCTTCAATGTAACTCTACAACAGGAAAAGTTCTGAGTAGTATGCACTTACTAGCATCATGAATGTAGGATAAGAAAATTATTGTTTGCGGAAAGGAGTCTAAATATAAAAGGAAAAAAAAAATGATGAAAATGGCAGCTTGCGAGAAAAGGTTTCACTAAATAAAAAAAGCTAATGTACGTCTTTTTGTATACCGGTATAGAAAACGACAAAGAAGACAAACTAAACAATTCAAATATATTAAAAAAAATCATCAAATGGGGCAAAAATGAGGTGATAGTTCAAATAATTTGCTGGTGGAAAACGTAAAACGGTGAGCGTGTCACCCTCATTCCAAACATGTCAAAGGGCATACGTTACTAGTAAAGTTGGAGACCTGGGATTAGCGTATGGTAACCAGTGTTGTTAGAAAAGATAGACCTAAAAGGTTAGAATTTGCTATTTAACCTTAAGCCAGCGCGGGGCTTTGTGGCCACAATGATTGTACTGACACTGTAAACATTAGATCTAGGACTAGAGGCAGGCAAGCAGGTGGTTCTAACACTTAAAAATAATCTGTTCCTCTACGTTTATTTAACCTTTAATTTTCTTTTCATCCGTTGTTCCTTTTGCTTAAATTATATTTGCCAGTTAAGCCCCTTTGATTTTTTTTCCCTTTGACGATCCTTCATTTCATTTTGAGACTTGTAGTGATAAAAGTTTCAATAGTTTCTGTATGTGTTTTTGCCAGGCCAGATTTTCCCTTCAACTTTAATTTTCTTTAATTGCCAATGATTTTCTTTCTATTCTTTCTAATTAAAAAAAAAAATAATAAATTGGCCCACGAAGGAATTCCCGTGGCCCGCTTATCTCTAGAAGCAAAATATGACGTCCGCAGCCAATGCATCGTAACTGTTTACTTAAAATGTTTTAAAATTAAGTTCCCTAGTGTAAGTCATTTATTCTGTTTTTGTATGGAATTTTTTGGCATATAATAATAAAATTAATAATGATAAAAACAACAACAACAACAACAACAACAACAACAACAACAACAACAACAACAACAACAACGACGACGACGACGACGAAAGAAAAAAAAATAACAGCAGGAGCAGCAGAAACAATGCTTTCGTTTGGAATGAGGTAAACAAAAAAAAATAGTAATAATTAAAACAAAAATTCCTCTAACTTGGATCACTTGTTTGTATTAGGTACGATTGTTACCATTTGACTCAGCTCACTGTTTTAAATTGTTGTATATTAAACTTATTTTATCTTATTGAAGCTGTATAACAATTCTGTGGTGGGCCTAGACAGAAGTGATATTACATCTCCATTTGACTTGTGATGTCAAAGAATGATTTTTGCGTGCTTTGGGTGTAGGTCTTTTTACATGAAACAAAAAGTAATTACAAAAATTCTCTGGTTGCATAAAATTATAGGAATAACGCGGAATATTCTATATGATCTTACCACGTTCACTGGTCGCTAGTGATCAGAGAATAGATTCACGTGCCACTCCATGCTTTAGAACTGGACGCCGTCAAAGAGAGGGAGAATCGTAGAATGAGAGAGAGAGAGAGAGAGAGAGAGAGAGAGAGAGAGAGAGAGAGAGAGAGAGAGAGAGAGAGAGAGAGAGAGAGAGAGAGAGAGAGAGAGAGACTGACAAAGAGGGGAAGAGTCAAGAAGGAGTAAAGAAAATGAAGACCAGTGAAAGTATAATGTGAATGAGAATAAAAGAGAAAGACAGAAAGAGATGGAGTGAGAAAGGGAGCAGGCGAACGAGCGAGCGAACGAGAGAGAGAGAGACAGAGAGAGAGAAAGTGAGAGAGGAAAGAGAGGAGAGAGATAGAGAGACGGAAACAGAGACACAGAGAAAGACACACGCAGACAGAGATAGATAGAGAGATGGAGAGAGATAGAGAGACACACACATTCAAAGATAGATAGACAAAAAGATGGAAGAGAGATAGATAGACAGATAGATAGATAGATAAATAAATAATTGCAGAGAAAGAGACACAAAGAGAGAGATAAAGAGATGGAGAGACACATACACACACAGATAGATGGAGAGATGAAAAGAAAGAGAGAGAGAAAGAGAGAGAGAGAGAGAGAGAGAGAGAGAGAGAGAGAGAGAGAGAGAGACACAAAGAGAGAGATAAAGAGATGGAGAGACACATACACACACAGATAGATGGAGAGATGAAAAGAAAGAGAGAGAGAGAGAGAGAGAGAGAGAGAGAGAGAGAGAGAGAGAGAGAGAGAGAGAGAGAGAGAGAGAGAGAGAGAGAGAGAGAGAGAGAGAGAGAGAGAGAGAGAGAGAGATGTGATTATAATATGGGGCGATAACCGTAAGTAACTAATACTGCCTGTCATGGGAATTACCACAGTTGGCGTGCAAGTCGTGCAGTATGCCAGTCTGACGACGCCACCGGATGCCAAACAAGGGTGACACTCGCTGGGGCAACCATTAGTTATCTGGTCCTGGTGTCAGAACTTCTAACCGTGACCCTCCACTCCAAATTGTTCGTTCCGCGAGAAATTAAACGCTGTTGAAATGGTTGAAACATTTTTTTTTTTTTTTTTTCGTTTTGCGATTCAATCTAGATCTTCACCATGGAGCATTCTGTTTAACATCAAGGGGGACATCTTAGTCCAGAATCTCAATTTCCTCATCACGAAAAACATCCTGATCAACGTCAGACTCATAACCATAACCTGCTACTAAAGATCTAAATCGAAACCTAAATCCCTATTAGACCTATCGAAAACAGACTGGTGATCCGCTCAAACAGTACCTGGAACTAAATCTAAACCTGAACCCTTATCTATCCTGATCATAATTAGATATCCCATAAAAGCGACATGATTACAACACTTAACAAGTTTAGAAACCCACCCGCGATCAAAAACAGCTACTGGGGATGTAAATAAAATTTAGCAACCATGCAACATTTTGGCCGAAATTATCTTCAGCTACAATCTCGTGCCGTTTAAAAAAAAAAATGGCTGCAGCAACACGGCTTTAGATTGTAAACTTTACTCGGCAAGAAACGAATCATCGATACCAAGCGTTCTAAAAATAGCAAGCTCACATCCGTGGGCGAGTTAGGGCGCATCCGGGCGCTATAGGAGAGCGAAGGTAGTTTCGTCAGGGCGCATCCGGGCTCTATAGGAGAGCGAAGGTAGTTTCATCAGGGCGCATCCGGGCGCTATAGGAGAGCGAAGGTAGTTTCGTCAGGGCGCATCCGGGCCCTATAGGAGAGCGAAGGTAGTTTGCCCAGGGCGCATCCGGGCCCTATAGGAGAGCGAAGGTAGTTTGTCCAGGGCGCATCCGGGCCCTATAGGAGAGCGAAGGTAGTTTCATCAGGGCGCATCCGGGCCCTATAGGAGAGCGAAGGTAGTTTGTCCAGGGCGCATCCGGGCCCTATAGGAGAGCTAGTTTGCCCAGGCGCATCCGGGCCCTATCCGGGCCCGCATAGGAGAGCGAAGGTAGTTTGCCAGGGCGCATCCGGGCCCTATAGGAGAGCGAAGGTAGTTTGCCAGGGGCGCATCCGGGCCCTATAGGAGAGCGATCCGGGGCGCATCCGGGCGCAATAGGAGAGCGAAGGTAGTTTGCCCGGGGCGCATCCGGGCCCTATAGGACAGCGAAGGTAGATTGCCCAGGGCGCATCCGGGCCCTATAGGAGAGCGAAGGTAGTTTGCCCAGGGCGCATCCGGGCCCTATAGGAGAGCGAAGGTAGTTTGCCCGGGGCGCATCCGGGCCCTATAGGAGAGCGAAGGTAGTTTGCCAGGGCGCATCCGGGCGCTATAGGAGAGCGAAGGTAGTTTCGCCAGGGCGCATCCGGGCCCTATAGGAAAGCGAAGGTAGTTTGCCCAGGGCGCATCCGGGCGCTATAGGAGAGCGAAGGTAGTTTCATCAGGGCGCATCCGGGCTCTATAGGAGAGCGAAGGTAGTTTCATCAGGGCGCATCCGGGCCCTATAGGAGAGCGAAGGTAGTTTCGTCAGGGCGCATCCGGGCCCTATAGGAGAGCGAAGGTAGTTTGCCCAGGGCGCATCCGGGCCCTATAGGAGAGCGAAGGTAGTTTCGTCAGGGCGCATCCGGGCCCTATAGGAGAGCGAAGGTAGTTTCGTCAGGGCGCATCCGGGCCCTATAGGAGAGCGAAGGTAGTTTCGTCAGGGCGCATCCGGGCGCTATAAGTGTGATAGTTTACATTTTGTTTAAAACATTTCGCAATAGTTTTGCCTGATTCATTTCTCAGACACTTTATTTCTTTAAGATTTCATTTCGTCTGTCTGCGCTTAAATGATACAACAATTAGATCTTCTCAATGACGAGAGAGCCAAAATTATAGCTCCTAAAAGCGGTAGGGGCCTATAAAAAGCAAATTACAAAACAACAAACACTTCAAGAGTAAGACAGATGTTTGATGTTTTTTCTTCTTTTTTTTTCTCTTCTGCTGGGGTTGCGTTTACAGAAATCACACCTTATTAAGATGAAAGCTTTACAATGACGTTATAAATAGTTTAAGTTTTCTTGCTTTCTTGCTTTCTTTCTTTCTTTCTTTATTTATTTTTTATTTTTGAGGGGAGGGGAGGGGAGGGGTCTAGTTTTCTGTTTTCAAGACATTTCCATTTCCTGTAGTAGCTGCTTCCTTTCTTTATCACGTTCTTAACTGACTCCTTAAATGACAGTTTCCAGACTTTCATTAGTGTTTATCCCAACTTCTAATAAAATGTGCATTGTCCGTTTACCCTGAAACCTAGTATTCGGTAAAATTCTCATTAAGAGATATTTCGGGAAACTAATAAATGTGACGTAAAACTTATCAAAGACAGCCGTAAGTTTATAATCATTGATTGAAGACTGGTTGCTTGGTTTGACAGTGCTTGGTTCTCCTTCGAGCGTATAATTATGTTATGGTCATGAAATTGGTGGAGGGAATTGCACACACACAGACTTAAAAAAAAGAAAAAGAAAGAAAAATTTTTAAAGCCATCGCATTTTTTTTTCAGATGGAGAAAACACTGTCCTTTAAACCAATATCTCATAATGAAAATTTGTTTTAAAGCAGGGAAAAAAAGCCTTAGATTGTGATTTATCTTAAAAAATTCGCCTTTTCTGATAAGGAGGCCCAAGGTGTCAGTAAGACTCGTGTTGTTTCTAGTTGGCCTCGGACTGACCATGGGGCCGTGTGAGCTACACATCTATCAGACTGCCACCGAGTAGTCTTGACCAATGGCAAACTAAATGAGTGTGGCAGTGATGACTTGTTCAAGACCTTTAATGCCTGTGAAACAAGGCTGCTTGGCCGTGTCAAGAAATTCATTTTCTGTGGCAAGACTGCTACGTTTGCATTTTTCTTTCCTTTTTTTTGAGTTTAGGCTCAGTTGGTTGGATGAAAACTGGCATGTTTGGAATGCCCAAACAGCGTCATGACATGACACTCAGGTTAAATACAGGGGGAGAAAAGATAGCTTCAATAGGATGGCGCAGTGGATGTAATTATTTTCCGCGGACCATGAAGACTCGTGAAGGAGAAAACAACTGATCTGAAAAGTTTTGGCGTTTTCTATTTTTTTTTTTAATTTCTTTTTATTAATTTCTTTTTTTACCGATTTTAAAGTTCCGTTAATGTACAGTATGTCGTTTTTCCTTTCTTTTTACTAGAAAATAAAATCGTTTCCCCTATAATATCGATGCTTTTATGATATCTTTATGATAGTTCAAGCCATTTTTATACATTTTAATTTCTTTACAGCTTAGTGAAAGAGGACCGAAACAGAAACATGCGAAAGAGATCGCCAGACACTGGCTTAAACAGTACTATTGCCGGTGGATAAATCGCTCTCCACAGAAATTTTTCAGTTGGGTAAGTTTGAGACGAGACTGATGCCACATACATACCTTGGAAGTGTCTAGCATGACTTACATCTTTCTCACAACTAGTCTCTCCAGACCGTGGGCCTCTTATTTATTGCATATCTTATGTCAATACAGATTTCATTTAAAGAACTTTTCTCTCAATCAATCTGATCAAATTGTTTTTCAACTTTACTAGGCGCTACAAGTAGGCCCACCTTTCATTCATTTGCTCAGTTTGTTACAGGGCGATGGTAAAGATTTTAAACGCAATACAATATTACCAACCACGCTCTCATCGCACGGTCAAGTCCTCTAAACTTTTCGAGAGCAAAACACAACCTGTTGTTTTAATACAATGAAATCCATTTCCAAACAGTGCTGGGACCCAGTAAAGCAAGTTGGTGCTGTTACACGCGAGAGCCTTCTATCACGAATGTTTCAGAGTTAAGACTTTGAGCTACTCGAAAAAGCCCTTAATATCTCGGGCGTTAAAAATTTATCCAAAGTTTTGTTTTAAGCTTCTTGTTAACTTGAATAATTGGTTATCAAAAGCTGTACTCATTTAGTGCTAATTCCATTGAAGTACTTGAACCGCTTCACAGCGTTTTTCCTTCAGAGACAACCGTACACCAAGATACGTTTCTGAATTTACTGAGATGCGTTAAAAAAAAGCAGCGCAATTTAAAAAAAGAAGGATGATAACCATCCTGTAGATGAAATGAATAAGTTTATAATTCTAGATATTTCTAAATTCTAGAGCTTTAAATTTTGCACAGTGAATGTTTCACAAGTAATGAAATGTTACGTACACTAATATAGCAAAAGCTTGGAGAATATGAGTGAGGTAAATGTTGAGATGGGAGAAAACCTAACTTGCAAGTGAATTATTTTATAAGGATCGAAATAAGAAGGCACTGAAAAGCAAATCATTTATAGTTATGAAACAACCCATTTCAGCTTTTTTTAAAATTTCCTAAGAGGTATGCTTCATGGGCGTTATAAATTTTAATTAGAAATGCTTGTGGCGTATGAACTCAAAAAAAATTCGTTAAAATACAGAAGCAGCACCCTCATGATGTTTGTAAGAATTTAAAAACTTAAAGCAGGAGTCACTTAGATTCATTTGTTCTTTTTCACATAAGGCCTGCTTCTTGGAAATAGTGGAAAGTATTCTAACACTCCGATTCTTAAATAGCATTGCTGTACTGATCCTAGAATCACCATCATCACCATCATCATCACCATCATCATCATCATCATCATCATCATCATCATCATCATCATCATCATCATCGCCATCATTGCCATCATCATCATGATCATCATGATCATCATCATCAGCATCATCATTATCATCGCCATTATCATCATCATCATCATCATCGTCATCATCATCATCACCATCATCATCACCATCATCATCATCATCATCATCATCACCATCATCATCATCATCATCATCATCATCATCATCATCGCCATCATCATCAGCAGCAACAAAGCACCACCACCGGAGTTTATACCTAGGAAACAGTTATAGTTATAATAAATTTAAGCAGTCACAATGCCGCATGCAATGCCTGCTTATATCGGTAAATTTAAATAACTTTGCAAAAAATGATAAGAGTCAGGAATGTGTACCAGCAAATTGAACTCTCGATATGTATTTTTCCCTCTCGTTCAACTTGACGCTTCGAATCCCCTTCATGCAATCCAAAATTTCGATATGATGAATGATCAAAAGACTGTGAAGTGCTTTTGGTTTGATTAATTCATGTGAATATTGCGAGACCACCGTAAATCGCAGTATTGCAGATCTACTTTACAATAATTCTGAGCAACTCTTTGAATTCGAACTACGACATAGAAAAGATTAGTAGACAAAAAAAATTATGTGAAAAATTACCCACAGAAGCATCTTTAACTGGATCTCTCTCTCTCTCTCTCTCTCTCTCTCTCTCTCTCTCTCTCTCTCTCTCTCTCTCTCTCTCTCTCTATGTCTCTCTGTCTCTCTGTCTCTCTCTCACACACACACAATCTGATACGGTCACATACCTTGACAGAAAAGTAAACTGGTCAAAATTTAGGATGCTAGATTTTTAGGGGACGCTTCTTTTACTTTATCTAACCTTTAACCTTTCAACTGTCCCGTTGCTGTTACTTGGTCATAAAGGTCACAGTTTAGCCCTTGAATATGGCGGTTGCGGATTAACATATGTGACCGCAGTTAGATAGCAATCTGCTTCTTCAAACACACCTGGTGGACTCTTGCGGCCCACAGTATTTCTGCGTTCATTTTGTAATTGAATCAAATTTGCTTTCAGATCCTATAATAAACATTTTTTTTCTCAGACAATCTCCTGATTTCCCCCCAATTTTTCTTATGTGACACTCACGTTACTCATAATTTCAATTTGACAGTCATTTTCTTCAACTTAAGCTTTCAATCTCCCCATCGACTTGCCATCTACCTCTTTTTCGACAGACCCACACACACGCGATGCCAAAGCTTGCAATTCTCTATGCGGTCCATCCATAGCATCCCATACGACATCATCCTCAGCGGTTTGCCAGCATCCATCCCACAACCCTTCATCATCGTATGCGACCCGGTTGACATCGCTGGCCCCACAGTTGGGATTAGTGAGTCTGCCTGACCTACGGTACGCCTCATACACCAATCATACGACATGGGGCACGCGTTTCTTTTGTTACTGGATGCGCCCCCGTGTCAAATCTCGTTGACTCCCGCCTCGTCAAAGGTCATGACCCTCAAAGTTAACTGCCTAGTCATTTCTGCCATTTTGAATTTGCCCCGAGCATTATGCCCTGATCGTTTGCGTTATTCTCTCTCTCTCCTTTCAAGTCTGTTTTAACTCCAAAGCTGTGGATTAAGTGACCAATTTGCCTTGGGCTTCCCCCACATGCAGTACCACAACAGCGTCCAATGAGCTTTGAAACAAACCGCAAGGTCAGGTCAATTTTTGCCACTATGTCATTTGGTAAATTATAGGAAATACTAGAGCCACGTTGAACTCCAAGAAAGTTTACAAGTAAAATATTCAAATTCATATCACATCGTGCCTTTTTGGTTGATTTATTTCGTCTATCGCTTTAGAAACCATTTCGCATCTTGAAAGGGTGTTATAGAAACTTAGAGGCTCTCATGTCAAGATTAATGTTTTCAGCTCTATGATTATCGCTGATTTGCAGGTCAAGGAAAAGGAAAAATTACTATCATTCCCGATCCCATTATTCTGTAGCTGTCTGTGTATTTAAGCTTCTAAAAATTTTACTAGAATCTAATGCACTTGTGGCTCCTTTCGATTACATAAACACGGGGTCAGCATTCTTTTCGTTTCCATCTTCAGATCAGATCTAGAACTTCTAAAGCAAAGAGATCTTTGTATATGTTGGAAATCTAAGCCTAACGTGAGAAATAACTTCAAACAAATATTTTCAACGTCTTGAAACTATCGTGACTCCATAGATTTAAAAACTGAGACAAAGGCATCCATTCCCTTTCTAATTCTAACCCTAGTCTTAAAAAATGAAAATGTCAAGTAACGATCAGAAAATTAAAAATGTATTCTCATAAGCATTTTAACTATGCACTCTGACCATTATAAAATTTAAAGAGTCAGCCATCAATCTATCATATCATTTTGGGGATATTATGAACATTTCGTTAATATAAAAACTGATTTTTTTCCCATTAGTGTCATGTGAACTTTCCAGAGATACTTATTTTATAATGCTTTGGTGTGTGTCAAAAAACAAAAATGCTTTCGGATTCAACAACGGCGACATTTTGTTTATTAAATAATTGGTTCAATCTTATTCCTAGACTACAATACTTTTCAAACACAAAACTAAATATGTAAACTAAATACGCAATGGTTTTCAAAACTTTTGTTTTTAAAATAATCAAACAGAAACATACTACACAATAAACGATGAACATTGGGCCTTGATAGATAACAGTAGAAGAAGGAACCATGGAGCCATAAAAACGCCCTGAGATTTTTTTACATTGCAATGAGAAGTTTAAGATCATCTCGACAGAAACAGCATCAGTGTGCAATTCTCGCATTTGAGAACTGAACACAAGAGGGCAGCGATGGAATTCCCAAAGTCTCCTACCATGATCGCACTTTATCCAGTAAATTTTTATGACCTACCAGACATCTTTTCTTCAAAAAAATTTGGCTGAGACAACAACGAAGTAAAAAAAAAGATATAGTATGTGCCAAACGATGGTGATATATTGGGTATCTATCTACAAAGCCCGGGAGGTCAAGCAATTTATCACCATTCGGTGTCTTCAGTCTTAAAGACAGGACACAGTGTATGTGGCTTGTGAACTCGTATTGCTCCCGGGATAAAAGTATCAGGCAAGTCTTAACTAAAATGGGAGAAAATTACTTGCAACTCCGGCCATGCTTTGTCCTCCAAATTGGATTGGAAAGACGTGAATGTCGCAACTGCGTAGGTCAAAAGATGGAGAGGATACCACATATCTGTGAGAGGAGAACAATGTCAGAGTGTCTCCTGCCTCCGGGATACTTGGTTCACACAAGGCGGTCGCTTAAGCCCTGGGTCAGGACAATGAGGTGAGGCTGGCCAGTCTGAAAGACGATACTTGTACAGTAACAAGACAAGTGGAATAAGTGTCAAGAAACGCACTTCTCGGCCTCTTGAGAAACGGCAGAGGTGGCATGATCGTCCAGGATGAAAGGATGGCCTGGCTTGGTGAACCTTTTTCCCGCCTGCGACATGAAGGAACTATAAACAAGGGTCCGGCGGAGTGATATACATAAAGAAAAGAGAGAGAAACAATGAAAGAGGATTCGTGTCTCTTTCTAGTAATTATCGAGAAAGAGGAGCGATACAAAGAGAGAGGAGAAGGGTAGGTGATGGGTGGGAAGGGAAGGGAAAGAGATGAGTAAAATAGACTGAGGAATAGAGAGAAAGAAGGAGAGAGGAGGAGGAGGAGGAGGAGATAGATAGATAGATAGAGAGAGAGAGAAAGAGAGAGAGAGATAGAGAGAGAGGGAGAGAGAGAGAGAGAGAGAGAGAGAGAGAGAGAGAGAGAGAGAGAGAGAGAGAGAGAGAGAGAGAGAGAGAGAGAGAGAGAGAGAAATTACAGAGAAAAAGGTCAGCCTGACCATCGTGTCTTACATGGAAGAGACCCAAGAAATTATCTCGTACAACAGTGTTTTTCCCCATTGTCCCTGTCTTTACGAAGGTCACATCCTGGTGGTTTGCTCTGTGTTTTTCTATATACGGTTTGAAACTGCTTAACACTCAAGGTCGAAAAACAAACGCACTGGTTTGGGAAACAACATTGCCATATCTATCTTTCTGTCTATCATTATATCGACGTATCTAACTGTCTATCTATTTATCTATATTTCGAAAATAACATTTCAGTTAAAATCAACTTTAGACGCACATTCCTTAGTATTTCAAGGTCTTAACAGACTGAAGCTTACATACGCAAGCCGTCGAATAGAGGCAATAGCTGTACAGACTATGGAAATAGTAAATGTGCAGGTATTGTTTTAGTCGCTTTAGCTATTTCTTTTTAATTGGTAATGATGGTAATATTGCTTTTTCTCTTTCCTTCTTTCTTTCATAGTCTCCCAAACTCGTTCCTAAGTGGATGCATAGCAAACTTTGCGGATTATAAACCTCTTTCGGTCAACCATGGCCAGGCTGCTTTATAAATTATATCGAGCTGTGTATCAATAATGCCTGCTTATTGAACTTCAGTAGTAACACGTTATGGAAAAAAATATGAAATTATGGTGACAATTATATCAAACTGACATAGCGTAATCAATTTGCTTCTCATAATATTAGTTTTTTAAGCGCAAAATTAAATTATTTGAAGGAGCTATGAATCTAAGAAAAATTTATATAAGTTTACATCCTTCCTTGTCAATCTTGTTTTAAAACGAACTGCTCTTATCCGTAGAAATTACGATTTAGATCAAAACTCTTTGTCACAATAATAAATCACTCTTGTTCATTTAAGAATTATGACCGATCTTTGACTTTCACATAAGCGTTACAAAAAAAAAAAAATGTTTAACAAAAATCAAGCGCCGACATTCTGAAAATGTTATTAGCAGGAAAATTGACCCAGAAATCCTATGGTCATCTGAATTTTTCTCCAAAGAGTGATAGATGTGAGATTTAAATGTTTTTGTGCTTTTGTTAGGTTTGAATCTATATAAAGCGGTTTTTGTCTTTTTGTTTATGAAACAGCACCTCTCTCTCTCTCTCTCTCTCTCTCTCTCTCTCTCTCTATCTGTCTCTCTCTCTGTCGTTTTCAAATTTTTAATCTTCTCGTTGAGTTGTCTTTTATCAACATCCACTTGTTTGCTTCATCTTCCCATCTCCACCTCTCTGCTTGACAGCTTCCTCCTCCCTCTCCTCTCTTTCTCCATATCCTTTACACACACACGCACACACACACAAACTCTCCCTCTATTACTCTATCTTTGTTTCTGTCTGCATGCCTGCCAGCATGTGTCTCTCTCCTCTTCTTTCTCCCTTTTCTAGAACCTTCTCTTTGATTCTCCCACTATTCCCCCAGTACTTGTCAAAGGACCTGTGATCATAGGCATCAAAGACGAGGACGGAGATCAAAGACCCAAATTCATTTCCTCCCACCTTGACCTAACCCAACATCCAACAAAAACTTACACACACATGAATTCAGGCTAGAAAAGATTTTACCTCCTTTTCAGTTAAAAGGAGGAACAGTTTTAAACAACTCTCAGAGTTTAAAATATGCTTTAAAACCTTGATAGTCTTTTCTACTGTACCTATTTTAAAACTAACCGTTCTTGTGATTACATGTTGTAATTGTCTCATATATCAAACCTATTTCAAAAACATTTATTAGATCTGTCGTTCTTTATACCGCCTTGATACGTGTCTTTGCATACAAAGAGGATGCTAAATTGAACCCTTCGAAAACTGCTTGTAAGAATCTATAATTATTACTTCAAATAAGCATTGAGCGTTTGCTTTATATCGTATTCCCACTCAAATGCTTATAAAGCGTTTATGGAGAATTTCCGACGGATCAATAACAAGCCATTCTATCTTTCTCAACTCATAGAGGAACATCACTGTAGCGTACTGACTAGGTTCTTGACTTCCTGGAGCCGGATATTTGTTTTGACATCTAAGAGGGTAAAACAATAAGTGTATTCTTTAAATGCCAAACTCGTAATCGCTTTCCTTGATTTTCATATTTTCGGATTTTTTATAGAACAATTTTAATGGCCCTCGTATTTGACATTAAGACTTTGAACGCTTTCTGTATGCAGGGTGAGAAAAATGCAACCTACGCTAGACTTCATTAATTTTATTATGTGCTGGGCACTTTTTTTTTAATCACAAGAATCCCCATTCCTCATTCTTATCTTGACCTTTTCGCAAGGTTACCAGCCATTATAGTTGACTATCATACTTCAAAACGGTTTTAATGAGCTTCCAGCGAAGACAACTAGAAGGAATCAAATTAATAAGTGTTTTGTTGTCATTTTTTTAATGACATAATCATGATATTTAAACAGCTTTAAATACAAGGTCTTAATAAAGATAGAAAAAGAGCGATGCGTAATGAATACTGAAAATAGCGCTCTATTTAAGCCTTTACATTTCTATAACGTGTTTACATGCATTATTTTGCTCTTTACACAGGTAAACTGTCTGCAACGAATTTGATATAAATGATATTTAAAATTCCTATCATATTGCTTGGAATTTGACCCAGTCACGCACCTTGCAAGCTCTTTTCTACTTTTATTGAGTTGAGACAGCGGTTCTTTATAGTCAAAGTCAAGACTGGAATAAGATTTCATAGATTACATCCCGGCACTAGATCTCGATCTGCAGGAGATGTTGAACTCATCTACAGAGAAGTGTTGCCTGCTGAATGATGAGAACTAGATCTTCCCAGAAAAAGTCCTTGAATATTAGTAATCCAGAGAGTACTGACGCATATGGTGCAGTATCGATATGAAGATGAAATAGGAAAGGCATAAAAACAAATTATTAAGGATGCTAGGTAACTCAGCCTGTAGAGCTTTGAACTGACACTAACAGTGAAAGAGACCACGAGCTCGACACCCCCCCCGCCTCTCTTAACAAAGTGATAAAGGGGTCGAATCCTATGTAACCAATTTTGTGCTGGCTTGATGAAAATATTCTTTATGAAGATCAGGGGATGTAACTTGACTAGTAAAAGAACCGACTATCTCTGTAAGTTTTGATAAATCTCCATAGTTCTTCGCTTATTTTTTATAGGGCTCTATTTACAACTAACTTCTTCTAACAGTAAATTTATATGCAAGCCCTTTCATCTCCTTTTTCCTCTTTTACATAGTAATACCCCCCCCACACACACACACACACAAAGAAAAAAAAACACGGACATAAGATCTACATTTTAATCTTCCTAAAAAGCGTGAAAAAACTACAATACGAGGAAAAGTATATCGTTTATTTATGCTGAATCATAACGATATACATCTTCCATTTTCTCCCTTTCAATCTTCTATGCCACCACTAAAGACTGCCTCCCACAAGGAGTCTTATCTTTCCCCTTTAGCTTATTTATCCATCTATTCAACCATGTTCGATTTGTGGGTTTACGTTGGGCAGTCTTTTATTCCTTTCGTTTGCTTGATACAGTATGATCGTAGAAAACGAGATACCCTGTGTTTAACCTTTTCTTCCGACTGCCCCTTCGATCAATTCTCTCATGCAATCCTGGAAACATCAAACGCCTCCCCACCGCGCCAGGACAAAGCCCGCAGGCTTACTGGATTACCGACGTCTACCTCCTGGTCGCCACGACACTTTGATGACCGTTGCACAATGGCCGGCAGTTGGGCAACTGGACAAGTCAGATCAGAGGACAGGAGGCAGAGGTCGGGGGGTCACCTGGGGAAAGGTGATGCCCCTGTGTCTTGGTGGTTAGATGATGGTACACAAAAAAAAACCCCACCAAAAATCGTAAGACTTGAAAGTAACGAGAAATGGGTATAGGTTTATGGAAGGGGTGGTACGTAGATCTGAGACGATTTTAGAAAAGTGAAATAAGATCTAGTTCACTGTCCTAAACTTGAAAGTTCAAGTTTTCGTTTGTACCAATTTATTTAGGATGCACTATTTAATACACATTGAATTTGCTTTTTATACTACTTTGATGGTAAGATGTAGATACAGGGATGTACACAAGAGAGAGAGAGAGAGAGAGAGAGAGAGAGAGAGAGAGAGAGAGAGAGAGAGAGAAAGGGAGAGAGACAGAGGGAGAAGAGAGAAACAGAGAGGATGAGAATTAGAAAGAGAGGGAGAGGGAGCGAGAAAGAGAGAAACAGAGAGAGAGAGATACACACACAGACAGACAGAAAAAGAGTTACAGAGACGTGCAGACAGGTGAAGAAGGAGAGTCAAGAAGAAAATTACAGAAGAAAACTGCATCTAGCCCTCTATGAGCTTCTTATATCCATCTTTCACAGGCGCAAAGCCCCATCCAAACAATGTGCACATGCGACTTATTCAAGAATCACGAGAAAATTCCAATATGGGATCCATAATCTCGCAGATTTGAAAATTGTGGTCGAGCATAGGTCGTGTTTTGGGTCTCTGTGGTCTGAGAGTCATCGCTCATCCTGGGTGTGAACGTTCACGAGACCTGTCATAGATGGCCTGCGGTCTACCACACAGGCGCCGGTTCGGATCAAGCATCGATTTCTAATAATTCTCTTGACTTGCGTGTTTGTTTGTTTGTTTGTTTTTTTGTTTTTTTTTTCTTGATTTGAATTCGTTGTATCATGATTTTAGAGCTGCTTCCATCGATTGAGTAGTATTTAAGTTATTATGGGCAACCATAACAATTCTGTATCTTTGACCTATGTGTCAAACTGTTATATTCGTATCTCTTTTATATCTCTATCTCTCTGTGGTCTCTATCTTTGCCTCCATTTAACTACAAATTTTCCAAAAAAAAAAAAAAAAAGAGCCTAAGAGCAAGAGATATTACTTAAAACAGTGGACCAGTAAGTAGTATTGGTAATAGAAGAAGAGTAGCAGCAGCAGCAGCAGTAGTAGTAGTAGTAGTAGTGGTGGTAGTAGTACTTTAGAAGTAGAAGTAGTAGTAGTAGTAGCAGTAGTAGAAGAGTAGCAGCAGCAACAACAGTAGCAGTAGTAGTAGTGGTAGTAGTAGTAGTAGTAGTAGTAGTAGTAGTAGTAGTAGTAGTAGTAGTAGTAGTAGTAGTAGTAGTAGTAGTAGTAGTAGTAGTAGTAGTAGTAGTAGTAGTAGTAGTAGTAGTAGTAGTAGTAGTAGTAGTAGTAGTAGTAGTAGTAGTAGTAATATTCTCTCTCTCTTTCTCTCTTTCTCTCTCTCTCTCTCTCTCTCTCTCTCTCTCTCTCTCTCTCCTTTTCTCTTATCTTTTCGCAAATTCACACATACACACACTTACGAATCCACAAAGACAAGTTTCCTTTTGATGATAGTCTCAGATGTAACAAAATCTCATAATCCGTGTTATCCCCCGGGCTCCCCGGCTGATCATTTACCTTACTGCTTGCAAATCTTGACTATAAAACACGTCCACATGGTTAGATGTGCATCGTGCAGAGTTTATTTTGGTCGCCATCTTGCTGCAGCCTCCAGGCCAATTGAACTCGCTGCTCTCTTTTGATCCTGCCGAAACGTGGCTTTACATTGAACACTTTTGGTTGACTTCCTCCAGGATATATATTCTTGCTTCGTGGTTTATCTGATTCTCCGTCTTGTGACCTTATTGCTGAAGTCGCATTGAAAACAGTTCACACCAGAGTTTTTTCAAGTAATATATTCTATGTGATTGCGTTTCAACGGGTTTTTCGGATTATTTATTTCTCTCAGATCCTTTGTGATACTGATGAAATCTTCTCTATCAACTATCTTTTTCTCTTCCCCGTATGTTTGTTCCCTTTCGTCCGCTTTACCTTTGTCTATAGCCTCATTATGCCCTTCTGTCCCTATCTGCCTCCCGCAAATCTAACTCTATGGCTGTGTCTGTCTGTCTGTCTTTGTCTTCTCTCTCTTTCTCTCTCTCCCTCTCTCAGTCTCTCTCTTTCTCTCTCTCTCTCTCTCTCTCTCTATCTATCTATCTTTGTATTCTGTCTCTATCTATCTATCTTATGATCCAAAAACTATAATCTCAAGCGCAATGTTTTATTCACAGGACTGTGTTAGGTTAAATTACCTTTTAGTTCAAGCTTTCCCTCAATAAAACGTGACTATGCCTCTTTTAATCACACCTATTTTTTTTTTACTTTTCGCTGATCTTTCCCTTCACTTCTTTCCTCCCCTTTTTTTACTCTCTCCCTCAAGCAAAGTAATGTGGCAAAGTTTTAGATCTCTCCATTCATGCCCTGCACTCTAATCTCTGGTGATACATTTAAGTGACCGTGAAACTTAAATGCCTTTTTATTCCACCCTAGCCTGAATCATTCAGCTCGAGCGATTTTGCGGTAAACCGACGTCCGTGCACCTAGAGTGTACCTTTTTGATGCAAATGAGTGCCCTTTAAACTGACCCTCTACAAGATTTGGGACATGTTTGAAACAGACCGTATCCAAAGTCTGATTATACCAGCATAGTTGTGTGTCTGGGTCATTTAATTTAGAAGAAATTCTTTCCTGTTTATAATCGTAGCATGTTTCTTTCGGCTCAGTGTCGTTGTCTTTTATTTTGAGTTTGTCTTATTAAAATGTCTGAATCTGTTTTGAGGTGGATAACAGTGATTTCTGATAAAGCATATCCCGGCCCGATTTATTTAGAATGCGTGTTAGAGTTCTGTTTTCTCTTTTATTTTAAAATGTATTGTCTGTTTTAAAAAAAAAAAAACATTTAAGATTCAAAACGCAATTGGACAATCTTTGGATAATGGGTCAACCTGGATTGCCAAAGATCGTTTTTCTTTTGAAATGTAGTGTGTGAACTAGCTATATTTTTTCTACTATTTTTATTTTTTCTAGCTTTCCTGGTTACCAAAGTGTTAAGCCTTCGAAAAATGGTAATAAAAAAATATCATAAAAAAAACCCAAAAAAACAAAACAAAATCTAATAAGATTTTTTTTAATCGATATGATGATGTCAGTTGAATATTCAAGATCAAAAGATTGTAATAAAAAAAAATTGAGACCAGAGGAGAAATCTTTGCCATATTGAGATTTTAACAATTAATAAAGGAGATTTAATTCAATAAATTCTAACACTTAAATGAAACATAAAAAATCAGAGCGCCAAGGCAGCTATAAAGTCTTGTATTAACCAGAAATATAAACTAAACCTGTGAGAAGGCAAAGCATAGCGACTGCTCTTATTTGTCATGTTTTCTAACTTACAGTACAGTGATTTGACAAAATCTTGCCGTTTCTCTCTCTCTCTCTCTCTCTCTCTCTCTCTCTCTCTCTCTCTCTCTCTCTCTCTCTCTCTCTCTCTCTCTCTCTATCTCTCTCTCTCTCTCTCTCTCTCTCTCTCTCTCTCTCTCTCTCTCTCTCTCTCTCTCTCTCTCTCCCTCCCTCTTTTGCTCTCTCTCAGCTTTTGGTGTTCAACTCTAGATCTTTCTTTAGCTGCTTCTTTTACACCCTATTTTTCAAGCTTTGAATATCCGCCTTTGTGCCTTGACCTTAAAGAAATACTAAAGAAATAATAAAATGATGCTTTTATTACATCAGAACATAGCGGTAGCGTACACAATTATGATTGAATCCCCAATTGCTGAGGTAAAAAAAATATTTTTTTGAGACAGCACAAATTTTCGCACACTTCAAAATAATTGACTAAATGCACATGGTAAGATTGACTTGATTGTGAAATTATGTTTAAACAATAATGTAAAAAAAAAAAAAAAAACTTTTTTATGTTCATTCGATCATTTTCATAAAACATTAGCAACATTTTTTTCCTCCCTACTTCGAAACGACTCAGGGAATTTAGATTAATAATTTACATAAATTTGTAAATTTTATTACTACAGTTAAAATGGGGCGTTCCTTTTTATAGATAAAGGATGGTTCATTGTTTTCCACTTTCCATTAAACTAGGAACAAGATAAGATTTCTAACGTGAAGGTGAAATTTATTTAACTCCTGTTTAAAATTTTATTGTCACCACAATGGAGATGTCCAGTGCGAAATATAATACATCATGCTATCATCGAAACTACTTAAAACACTTTAGTTTTTCAAAATCTTTTTGTCTTGCAGTTTTAAATCATGTCTGCGGATAAGAAAATATAAAATTTGTTTCAAAGAAGTTAATATTGAAAAAAAAAAAAAAAAAACCAAACAAAATAGCAATAACAACGTTAGTCCATAATTGAATAATGAAAAAGAGAGGCAAACAATAGCGGGAAGCTGGGGGTAAATTTTTTAATTTGAATAATTCATTTACAAATAGTGTTGTGTCTGAACCTATCTCTTGAAGGATAATAACTAATAAGAAATAGATAGTTCTCTATGTTGTTCAAGACACGGTCATGCTGTTTTTTGTTTGACGAAGTCACAATACGCGCATACTTTAACGAAGACAGCTTCTAAAGACACGCTGCTTTGGAGTACAAAGATCATCAAAAGCAAACTTGTAGGAACAAAACTTGTCGAGTTGTTTAAATGTACGGTATTTCATTCACCTAGTTATATTGAAGTGTTTCTCAGGTTTCTAAGACTAGGTCTCGGGTCTGATGACAGAGGGTAGGATACTCGATCCTTTGTTTATTGTATGATTGTAGATGAGATGTAGATCTGAGTCTGGGAAGAAATGGGTTTTGGTTTCGGGTGAAAGGTTGACATCCCACTATAATTGAACTCTTGAAATGTTTTGACTCCTGAAAGTCAAACAGCAAGAGAAGAACTCTTGGCTCTAGGGAAACAAAATCCGCTTGAACTTTCTCACCACATTTAGAGGTTAACCTTATCAATGTTGAGAGAACTTGTTTGCGCTGTTAGATCTAATGAGGTGTTTGGTGGATCAGCAAAGCATAACGCTACTTGATAATGCCTGGAGTTTTGTCCCCAACGTTTTACTAATAAATTCGTTGTCGTCTTTTTTGTCTTTGTTGTTAATACTTGCAAAAAAGAAGCTCAAGAAAGAAATCATTGTAGTGTGCGTTTTCTGAATTATTTTCATTAAGTTTTTCGATGTAAATTAACCTACATAGTAAATATTTGATACTGCTATACTTTAAGTTTAGGAAAAAAAAAATAAAAGGAAGAAAGTGTTCTCCATTTATTTACCTTTTAATCAATTAACTTGTAATGACAATAAATTTTCTTTGATTAAATTGAACATATACATTAAAAATTCTGACTAACTTGTATCCTCATCCCACGATCCTTAAGAAAATTTGAGACAGGATTTGTATTTTTTTTATCTAATATTTGTCCTCGGATGAATTAGGGCTCGAACAATTGTGACTTAACCAATGGACAATGTAGTTTGAACTCCAAAGGAATTACTGTACCTTTTTTGCAACAAAAACACTCTGAGTTTATTTTAGACCTTAAAATGTAATTATGTTAGAATCAGCCAGGTGTCTCAAAAATTGAAAGGAGTATGAAAGTCGCTAATTTGTTGTGTCAAGATTACACACAAAATTTGGAAGTAACTAAAGAGGCCGTTTAATTGTTTAGAGCTATGATTACATAAAAAGATTCCAGTTTTAAAGAATTTCTTTTTGTCTGTCAGTCTGTTTGTTTCTCTGTCTCTCTCTGTCTCTCTCTGTCTCTCTCTGTCTCTCTCTCTCTCTCTCTCTCTCTCTCTCTCTCTCTCTTTCTCTCTGCCTATCTCCATCTATCTCTTTCCCAATGTATCTCTTTGCTCTTCTAAATTTATTTCCATTAAGTCTCTCAAATATATTAAAAGTATTCAGACTCCCCATGTCTTTATTATCAGGCAAATCCATGTTAGCAGCACATAAATTTTGTTTTGTATCATCCTCTGGCTGATACCTTTGAAGCATCTTCATAACTATAACGTTATATGCCCATAAAAAGTGATTATAGCTTCAACAATCATTTTTATTATTTTAACTGAAAAACGCGTTTGAAAATGGTTTTGAAATGCTTAAGAAATTATCAACCAAGTGCACTATAAAAATTTGATTAATGAAATCGTACACAACATGGTTTTTGTATCTGATTCACATTGATACCTACATAAGGAATCAGTTAACCTTGCTTTTGGCTTACAAAAGATATACAACTTGGCATAATTATTCAAAAGTAGAAACCTGGCAAGCAGTTGACCTCGTTAACAGCCCAGGTCACGTGGACATCCGGTCTCGTGGTGCTGGCTCACTGCTTGACGGGATACGGCGCAAAATCGTGGGAGGTCGGCAGTTGCTCGAATATCTGTCCAAAATTAAGTCCTTACGGGTTGTCAATTCTGGGCGTGAAAAAGCTCAGCCGGGTCAGCTTTACTTTAGTCCAGGAAATCTGGAAATTATTCGTATCTTTAGCAAGCGGTCACTTGCTTTTAGGTTTTTGCTTTCTTGAAAATAAGCCCCCCCTCCTTCCCACCCCCCCCCCCCTCACACACACACAAATTTAGAAATTTAGACATTTACTAATTCCAGTTTTTTTGCTATCCTTGTTCATATTATTTTTGTTGTTGCGCCCTGAAAATGAGTTGATTTCTGCTCTTATTCTTACTCTTTGTTGCAGTTAATCTTCAAACGTATAATTACTGGACGAGCTCTTGGCCTTGTTTTTTAATTAGAAAAAAAATAATTCAAGTAACAGAGTAAAAGTAAAAACCAACAGAAAATTTTAAAAGAACTCTAAAAGATCAATTATTTCGAGCTTAAGAGCTTAACCATTCATTTCTATTTCTCTTGTGAATCTTATAATCAGAATTGGGAGGGAAATGGGAAGAGGTCAGTGAAGAAATAAAGAATACCGAACAGATCAATGTTTTAAAATTGAGAGTAAGAAGTAATTGAGAGATGAGATTTACCTTTACTTCAGCTTTTACATTTTTTTTTTTCGATAATAATGTAAATATTATGTTCCTGCAACATTATTTCTGGAATGTTTATTTTCAGAGCAGCAAAATTAACCCACGCCGTTTTACTGTAACTCTGTTGGATAATTGCTTAAAAAATTGAGGCTAAGTATGGAAATAAATAATCAGAATCAAAGAAGATTCAATTTCTAGATAATTCATAAATAGGATACAATATCAATGATCTTGGGTTGATTTAGAGGGTCATGACGTTAAAGCTTGAATGAAGTGCGGAACAAGACAAGTCAGCGCTAACAAAATTAATCTTGAAACTTATGAGTTTGTGCACTGACGAGATTACTAAATAGTGTCAGTACTCTGTTATGAACTTTTACAATTTCAAATTGAAAAAATTATAGTCTTTGAAACAGAACGAGTTTTCTTACTTATAATTATAGAAGATTCTGTAACTATAGATTTTTTTTTTCCTTCGGCTTCACAGACCCTACTTTTATTATTTTTTTTTTTTTAATTTCTCTTTAAGTGGTATTTTGGTTTCCACGTTCTCCCAGGCCGACCGCCTATTAATGATCGGAGAGAAGGGTGTGGACTTACATTATGTGGTAGCGACATTGTCATCTTGATACGCTTTGCAGGAATGTCCACCATTTTCCTTCATCCGGACAAGACATTCACACCCACGTTTCTTTTGATTCCGTCTGGTCAGAGTCGGTGATTCAGGTTTATCGGCAGATTTCTTTCTTCGTCTTCGTGACATCATCAACCAAGGATACTTTGCATGCCTTTTTATTCTTCTTTTGAAGACGGCATTAACTTTGGTGCTAAAAATACGATATGTGCCTAGAAGGTAACAGAATTGTTACTTTGCATTTCTAGTCGGGAAAACATGCCTTGTGCTCAAATACAGTCCTGTTACCCATCCAAGATGAAAGATGGCATAATTCTTGTCAGTCCATCCAAGCGGGAAAGAGGAGGCCTGTAATTATTATACCTGCATGAAGAGACAGACCACATGCAGGCACTCAAACGTGCAGGGTTCATCCTCCTGTAGATAAAGTCACTCGTTCATGCGCGGCATTAGAGTCCACTTGTCTTTCCTTTCACGTTGCGATGCGGATTCACAGGATGGTCTTTTGGCGAACACCCAGGTGTTATGACTGTGTGGGATGTTGGAAAGTTATCTCTGAGTGTGAACGAGAGAAATGAGTAATAGAAGAGAGAAAGAGACAGAGAAAGAGAAAGAGAGAGAGAGAGAGAGAGAGAGAGAGAGAGAGAGAGAGAGAGAGAGAGAGAGTAGAGAAGAAGAAGTGATTGAAAAAAGATTAATTAAGAGATATAGAATAACAAGGCAGAGAGCATGATAATAACGAGTCTCAGATAGTCAATGACAAAAAAGCACACAGAAATAAAAAGAAAACAAACATACACACATAATTATAAACAAAAATAAGATGAGGAAAAAAAATAGATAAATAGACATATAGAAAGATAGACACTCCTTCTCTAAACCATTGGTTTTCTCTGCCTAAATTGGTTTATAAGGTATAACAAAATTCATAATTATTAATGTTGCTAATTGTCAAGAACGGTGTGTTTTGAAATTTTTTCGACAGCTCTTGTTTGTAGCCCTTCTGCACTAAATAACTTCGTCCTTTTCTGTATGTTCTTTATGTGCTCTAATGAGATAAATTTCGATGCTGATTGTTTGGGGTTTTTTTTTGTTATTTTTTTTTAAACACAGAAAAAAAACTAATAAATAAAAAATAAATTATAAATTCTATATCATCTGGTGTAAAGCCATTAACTCAAAGTTAGCTTTTATTATAATAATACTACTTTCAACCTCAAGTCTATGATATTTAGACAGGGATATATATCTCAATGACGTAGTTTAAGTTTTAATGTAATGTTATAGAATATCTCTCTAAAGTGCGTAGTTTAAGTTTTAACGACTGTAGTGTTTATATATATATATATATATATATATACAAAGTGTTGCTTTCGAGCAGCAATCTATTGAAAATATTTCCCATTCACATTATTAAAGTAAGGAAAGACAGGCATGCATTGGATTCATAATAAGTTCAACAAGCGTACAAAATTCTATTGTAAACCTTATCTGCAACCCAGCCAATCATAATGTAATAATTCACCACCTGTATGATTATCAGAACTGTTGACAGTGACGCGACGCTATCTGCAACCAGACAGAGTGACCAGTGACCAGTGTCCATAGAATCAGGGAGCATGCTTGGATGACCTCATGTCTGGTCCTTATCTGACCCTGGGCATGTTTGACATGGCTTCCACAACCTGACCGCTACGCTGTTAAAGTCAGGACTGTAGTCGCAGATGTTGAGCTGTTTTTATTGTAATAATAAATTACTCTACGTATAAGTGGACTGCCTTGATTTTTTTTGTAAATACTATTTTTTCTTGACGCTTGTTCATGTTTTCTATCTTCTAGATTCGCATATTCTATCAAACTCTTTTTTTTTTTCCTTTTTCCATGCCTTTCTCTAATTTTATTGTGCAGGTAATTACAATTAAATTTTTTTTCTTCTTTTACTTTTTTTATTTTTACTTAGAGAGTTTGAGTTTGGTCTGAATGTTGTAAAGACAAAATGGATATTAAGTAAATATTTAATCGAGGGAGAAGTCCTGAAACAAGTCCTGAAACAAGTCCTTACCATAGCAGAAACCCACTTTTAAAGTTAAAATTAAAAAGTTCAACATTAACATAGCTCGACATATTACTTATTGTATTCTTATCAAAGGACGGACAGCATTTTCTTGGCATTCATTGATTTATGTAGAGAATTCTGAGAAAAACTCATTGTTCACTATTTTTTCTATTATCAAACCGAACAAAGTTGAATACAAAATTACACAAAATAAAAATGATAAAATTTGTCTCAAATCTTTTAAGATTTTATTCCTCAGATTTACTAAATAACCTTTAGAATTGACAATATTTTCCCTAATCGCCTTTTATTAGATTTGAAAAGTGGCACCGGAAACAAAACGTCTCATGCCTAAAACTTAGAAATTACAAACAAAACATATATTTTTCTAATCCAGCTTTTCATTCATACATTTAACCAAAAGTAAGACCAACCGCGTCGCCGCCTCCTCTAATCTGAAATTACATTACATTCTACAGTAGTCTGTTGTAAGAGGGAGAAAGTTAAATTCTTGAACTGTAAGCTTGAAAGCCTCTGTAACGAAAGAATGATGTGACGGAAACAGTGAGGGTAGACCACCCAGGTTGTTTCTTCCACTCTTTCAGCCAAGCCCTTTCTTACTCTCTCTCTCTCTCTCTCTCTCTCTCTCTCTCTCTCTCTCTCTCTCTCTCTCTCTCTCTCTCTCTCTCTCTTTTCCCCTGTGCATGTTGTGTGTCTTTCTCTCTATTTTTCCCTTGAACGTGTTGTCTGTGTGTGTGTTTCTTTATCTCTCCGCGCATGTGTCTCTGTCTCTCTTTTTCACTTTGTCTGTCTGTGTGTCTGTCAGTGTGTCTATCTGTCTGTCGGTCCCTCTGTCTGTCTGTCTGTCTGCCTGTCGCTCTCTCTCTCTCTCTCTCTCTCTCTCTCTCTCTCTCTCTCTCTCTCTCTCTCTCTCTCTCTCTCTTTCTTACAAAAGTTTTCAGAGCCTAAGCTTAGTAAGGATTGAGGCAGGTAAAAAAAACAACCCACAAGCAGTCTTATGATAAACAATATTGAAATCTAGCATTCATAATAGAATTGTATTATCGTTACCTCGCTGTCTTTCCTCTCGGTGTAAAGAGTTAAAAGTGGCTTACCAAAACTGAGACTGGATGACGCGAGAAAAAATTAAAGTTAGTTCTGTTTTTTCCCCAAAACATCATGAAAAGATAGTTCTTAGCGTTCACTAGCAGGCTGTGTGAGATTGATCGAAAGTGGTTCAAAACGCGCTGCCCAGAGAGAGCTCATAGATATTCATCTAATTCCAGCTACATGATCACGCATTTCAAAGGATCTATAAAGAGATATTCAAATCTAGCATTCATAATAGAATTTTATTATCGTTACCTCGCTGTCCTTCCTCTCGGTGTAAAGAGTTAAAAGTAGCTTACCAAAACGCTGTTTAAGGTTGTTAATACGAAAGGGCGGTAATAAGCGTAATTTCTCTCGTGGTAAGCTTTCAAAGCCTTAGTTTTACAGCATGAAACAGTCCCACTGAAATAATGGGTGTGTGGGGGGTATATTCATTATTTATTCATTTTTTTAAAAATTCGTTTTGATAGACAAGACATACCAATTTCAATCAAACCTGTTCACATTTGGAACATGTAAGAATTCTGGTACAAATTTAATGTTTTTGTGCTAGGGAAATATCACCAACGTACGGTAAACTATACAGTCTCGTATGAGGGCTGGACGAATGGCATTCTGTTTCACGCCCATCTCTCTGCCGAGATGACACCTTAATAAAGATGATAAAAAAAGATGAGGTGTGTGTTACACAATACCTCTCCTTTTTCTCAAGTGTTTCTTGTTCTTTTTTCTATATGCCACGCTAAATGCTTCATCTAATAACATTGACACCTTGACAGAAAGAAAAGCTTTAGACCTTTTTTGCCAATAGAGATATACAGTTCACGATTGTGAACGAATGTAATGGAAAATTGCTAATTCAAAAGGCAGAGAAATCTTTTGAATTTTTAAAAAAAATTCTTTTGAGGTTTCCAATCTTACTAGATCTAGTTGATACAGGAATAAAGAAGGCAGTCAAACAACGATAAAGGCTGAGACAGGCGGAGATAGATTTCAGGATCTAAAGATGCATTTGACTGTAAATAATAAAAAAAATGAATAGTATAGAAAAATAAACCACAAACCTAGATCTAGCTCTAGACCGACAAAAGACGTGAAAACAAAAGGACAGATGGATGAACATGGATCGAACCTGTACCTCGCTACGGCACCCAACGCTTTGCCGAGACAAGACCAGGCACTTAGCCATCCACATCTGCAAAAATAGATGCTTCAGGAACAACTTCAAAACTAGACCTAGTTGAGTGACTAGAATATATTGAATGACGCTCAGACCAGATTTTCAGACGGAAAAGAGTTAAGATTATGGTTAAAAATAATGATTAAGGCTAATAAAATAATGGCAAAGTAAGAGGAGGTTAGGATTTAGGGTAAGTTTAGTGGTAGAGTTCGTGAAATTTGACTTCGGGTTAGGGTTAAGTGGTAATGCTAGTGGGTAGAGCTAGGTGACGCTAAGGTTTTCATTGGTTTCGCAGGAACACACACAAAAAAAAGAGACACGAATAGATTCGACTTTTATTGAGTTAAACCTGCCTGTTTGTCGCCTCTCTCTCTCTCTCTTTCTTTCTCTCTCTCTCTCTCTCTCTCTCTCTCTCTCTCTCTCTCTTGTCGGTATCAATTTTTTTTTCTTTTTGTTTTCACCCTGCACACTCCTGACCTAGTCTTGGCCCAACACATCCTTACTTTGCACAGGTAACCAACCAAACAGGGCAAGGAAGTGAATCAAAAAAATAAAAAAAAAACAACCTAAGATTATTTATTATAGTACTATGAAAACGCTTGCGAAGAAACCATAAAACAGCCACTGTATTAAAATCATAACCGCAACAGCTGAGACAAAGCCAGGTCAGACTATCAAGTTAACAGCAGCAGTGGTTGCCACAACGACCGCAGTGGTCTGTGTTTACTTTTTCTAACGGTGAAGAGTTCTCCATGTTTGACCGACTGTCTATGACCAAGAGGGTGTGGTCAGATCCATAGTCAATGTTAAGCTGGCGTAGCCTAGGCAGAGAATGTCTTGTTCTGCGTTTCGTCTTTTTTTATGAGTTTTTTTTATAATGTATATTTTTTTTCTCTGTTCGCAATAAAAATCTTTATATTTTTTTTTTATCTTTTGTAGATGGAGAGGTTTTCTTTTCAAGGATGCCCATTATGCGTGTCACGTGACCATGTTCTGAGACTAAGGCTAAGAAGATCTAAAGCCACGTCATGGGGAAGGATCAAATAAAAAATTTATTGGCAGGGCTTTTTATAAAGGAAAAAAATAATAAATCGTGTTAACAATCTATCTGAGATAAAACCACCACCATCATCACAACATGAACTGCAATGTAGTACAACTATCACTCTACTACATTCACTAAAAGTACTGCTGCTGCTGCTGCTGCTACTACTACTACTACTACTACTACTACTACTACTACTACTACTACAACTACTAATACTACTACTACAACTACTACTACTACTACTACTACTACTACTACTACTACTACTACTACTACTACTACTACTACTACTACTACTACTACTACTACTACCACTACTACTACTACTACTACTACTACTACTACTACTACTACTACTACTACTACTACTACTACTACTACTACTACTACTACTACTACTACTACTACTTCTAATACTAGGCCTATTACTTATTTCTTGTTCTGTATTTTCTATTGTATCTACTGTTCAGGTGGCCATCTTGATATCACATTTCTTTGGCAGCATCTCAGTAGTATATCTCTTTGAATTTAGAGGCCCTAGGGATGAAAGAAAGCAACAAGAAAATATTTTAAACGGTCTTAAGTTCAATAACAGACGTAAAATGCTAGCTCCCTGTTCACACACATAGTATAGAATCTTTTCTTCTCTCTGTCTTTTTCCCTTCTTTTCTTTTTTTTTATTTAATATCTCATACTCTACCCTCCAATCATCATTCACATATCAAAAAGAGTAAAATCACCAACACATGCGCACACAGACAAATAACAACTTCAGTTCATCACCGAAGTGATGCTCCTCTTTACCCCCTCCATCTCCTCTTAACATTACATTCTTAGAGAGACTTAGATGAGGATAAATCTAGAAGGACTTTTCTCTACACCATCCCCCCCCTCCCCCCCCCCCCCCATCTCTTTTCTTTCCCTTCCCTCGCCCCCAGATTTGCACCCCCCGCGCCTCCCCTCCCCGACCCCGGTGTCAGCAGCAGCTAGCGAGGCGGCGCCGAGGACTGGCCGAGCCGGGACAGGTGTTCGCGAGGCCTTGTGCCGGGGACGCGCCCAGAACTCCCTCCTCACGCGGGTCACTGATCACAACAGCCATTGGCCAGGCTCGATTTACACCTCCGATTTTCCCACGATAAGTTTGCCTACCTGTTGTAGCCCTCCTCAGGTGTGCATATGTGTGTGTGGGTATGTGTGGGTTTAAACGTGCGTTTGGTAATAATTATAGTCTGGGCTGAGCAACCATCACGCCCCTGCTGTCCTCTCTATTGTTATTTACATTTGAAAGAAAATGGTTTATGCCTCCTCTTGTGCTGGATATTTTTTTTCTTACTTTCCTATTTTAAGCTTCATTTTTTTTTTAAAATGTGCTCTATATTCTTTAATCTCACCTAATTTGATTGAAGGAGATGCATGTACTTTTATTCCTTATGTTTTCCATAGATGAACGGCACGTCCAGAATTAAAGATTGTTGTGGAGGCTTTTGAATATTTTCTTTACAAAAGTTCTTTTGCATTCTGTCTGCATTATCATTCAAGCGTTAGAAAACAAAATTTAATATATATATATATATATATATAAGAAATAAAAAAATAACACTTTAACACACAAATTTTTCACAAATATGAAGCATGCAGGCAATGAAAATGATGAGCAAAAAATGCAAACAATAAAAAAAAACCCGCTAACTTTGAACAAAAAGAATCAATGTTTGGATCGACGCATTCTGCTTTTAGCATTTATATTATCAAAACCTCTTTCAAACTATTGGTTTTAAACTGATGTTCTGGGAAATCGAGAAATTTCTGTGGTTGTCTCTACTTAGCTGACATGTTCTTTAAAGAGAGAAGAGGTATGACAGTTTTAAGGTGTTTAACACCCAATTATAGGTGGTCATAGAACCTTAACGATGAGCAAATTGAGCTCCTCTCTGCAGGTATTAATTTGAAGGATTTTTAGGAGATGAACAAACAATTTTCAGGGTCCCAGGCTACGTTTCTGTCTTGCTCTGAACTAGGTTTAAGTTGAAGCTGCTTTGGTGTTTTGAAAGTGAAAGTTCGAAGTGTCCTTTTACATCTGAAATGCCTGGGTTAAAAATGAAATTATCATAGCACTAGAGTAAATTAAAGAGGTAGAGAGGGAGAGATAAGAGAGACAGAGAGAGGGAGAGAGAGAGAGAGAGAGAGAGAGAGAGAGAGAGAGAGAGAGAGAGAGAGAGAGAGAGAGAGAGAGGGAGAGAGAGATGATTTGATTATGGACAAAAGATAGAAAATTGAAAGCAAGTGTCTGTTCCTATCAGAAATTTTCTATACTCAGTAATGGTAAAACTTTGGGTGAAAATAGAAACATAAAAAAAGGATGAAAACAAGACAAAACAATTTTTGAAAATTCTTTTTTCTGTACACATAAAAGAATTTGTTTTTGCAAGAATAGATTCTGAAAGAGAAAGAAAATACAAGAACAGCTGTATTACCGGTAGCGCCGGAATTTCTGGTTAATCTGTGTTAAGGTTTTAATTTATTCTTTTCATTTAGCAATTATCATGATGTATAACATAATACATGTAGACGTAGCTGGAAGTATACAAAAAAAAAAAATGTGAATCAGTAAATTAGATATGAAAAGGCAGCACAATGATTCACCGATTTTTTTCTTTCTTTCTGTTTTCTTTTTCTTTTTTACTCTTTTTCCTCCTTTTCTTCAAGAGTAAACAATGGCTAAACTACCGCTAACCGTATGAGTCTTATTACTGTCCAGTTTGAGAACCGTCGCTAAGGCCCTGAACTTGATCTCGAAGACCATTAAAAGAGGGCGGGGAAAAGAGTTTAGCCTATGATTTTTATGTACACAAAAGTTTGTGTGTGTGTATGCGTGTGTGTGCGTTTATAATTGCCCGTTGTGTATGTATCCTAGAAATAGAAGCTCTCTATGACTCAAAGGTGAGGCTAACGGTATAAAGTGGGCTTTTGTGTGCTTTTGTAAAGAGGGAAGAAGAAGAAAAGAAAAATGATGAAAAGACAAGTCCATCATGCTAGTATTAAGAGAACAATGCATTTTTCCCGCCTACCGTTCTTCCACACCACGGCTTTTTCTTCCTTATTCTTTTAAATCTTTCCGCAGATCTACATGATGCACTGCAGTTGCTTCTTCTCTCTCAAACTTTCTCGCCGTGCGTCTATGCTTCTATCTGACTATCAGTTCATCTGTCTGTCTGCCTCCCCCCCCCCCCCTTTCTCTCTCTCTCTCTCTCTCTCTCTCTCTCTCTCTCTCTCTCTCTCTCTCTCTCTCTCTCTCTCTCTCTCTCTCTCTCTCTCTCTCTCTCTCTCTCTCTCTCTCTCTCTCTCTCTCTCTCTCTCTCTCTCTCTCTCTCTCTCTCTCTCTCTCTCTCTCTCTCTCTCTCTCTCTTTCTCTCTCTTTCTCTCTCTCTCTCTGAAAAAACTTTACCTTAATTCCAAATCTTCCTCTTTAACTTTCTCAACCCCTTTCGCTACTTTTCATTCAAGATTTCGACTTTTCTTTTTCTGCTCCCCTACCTGTCTTGTTTTCTCTTTTCTCACTTTATCTCTTTCTCTTTGTTACTTTTTTCCATCCATCAAGTCATCCAACTACCTACTTGTCTATACGTATGGCCGCCCACTCATTTACCTGTCTATCTATCTATCTATCTATCTATCTATTAAACTATTTATATATCCATCCAAACTTACAAGTATTCTTCTTCCTAGCTATTTATCTACATAATGATCGCATTTAACTATGAATCTAATCACTTTATCCTTTTTCCATCTATCTTTCTTGCAATTTATACATCCATCCAGCAACCAAACTTTTCCAATTATCTCACAAAACCTCAAAAAAAGGTTCAATTATAATATTGATATTGTTTATTTTGAAAATATGCCTATACTGTCTACTAAGTTTTCTTTTCTGGCAAGACAGAGTATGACTAAGATGATAGCATCATTTTAGGGATATAATCGAAATAAGAGAGTAAAAGTTGAATAACAGCACCTTTAAAAGCACCTTGAGTTTAAGAAGAAAATCTGAAGAAAGAAAGGGGGAAAAAGTCTTCCACCCCGCCTCCTATATAATTATAACTTATCTAGACTTTCGTCTTGAAGGTAAAAGAAATTATTATCCTTTTAAAACCAAGACCCTTTCTTAGAGTGGGCCTTTCGGCGGTGAAGTTTCTATGCTTTCTGTTAACACCCACCACCAGTCATCTTTACCAACACTCTTGAATGTGTGGATCAGACCTCAAGTACCCATTTACTATACTCGCCCAGTTTTGTCCGTTTACTCAAAATAATAGAAACCGCAGCTGTGCGTCGTAGGAGCCTCTAGACTGGTGGAGGGAGTAAACTGTGATGATAATGTTCGAAGTTCCGGGACTAGGGGTGACCTGGGGTTGCCAAAATCAGCTGTTCCTTTGTCGACATGGAGGCAGTCAAGAGAGGGAAAAGACCAGGGAACCTGGAAACCAAAATTTTTAATAGCTTTGCCTGTTTCGTGAAGCATGGTCCCTTTTCTTTCGGTTTGACGGTCTGACCATCATAATGGTAAAGGGAATTTGTGGTGAAGGACTTAATACATGCATTTTGGTGCATGATTATTGTACTTTCAGAACAAATGAGAGTATAGTGGTTCAATCATTGCGGTTAGCGGTCATTGTGGAAGATGTCACGTCGCTCAATTGCATGAAGTGTAGTTTTGTCTTATATTTGTCGTATTAAGCAAGTCTTGACATCTTTTTATTTTCTTGATTTTTATTCTTTCGTTTTTAAAAACTAATGCAATGTCATCAAAGCAGTGTTTTTTTTCACTAGAGGTAAAACTAAGCTTTCCTTCTATTTTTTTATGTACAGAGGGGGAAAAAAATCCAGTTTCTTTGCCGCCATTAAAAAGAAAAAAAGCTCTTTCTCTTGCTGCCTCCCTTCTTTTCTCCTCTGTCTCTATCCTTTAGACGCATACTTTCTTTCTCTCTCTCTCTCTCTCTCTCTCTCTCTCCCTACCTCTCTCTCTCATTCTCTCTCTCTCCCTCCCTCCCTCTCTCTCCCTATCTCTCTCTCATTCTCTCTCTCCCTCCCTCTCTCTCTCTCTCCCTCCCTCTCTCTCTATCTCCTTCATTCTCTCTCTTTTTATGTATTTCTGCCAACTCGCAAGACTCATCAAGTACCCAACTGAACAAGATAAAGACGTTCTGTGTATGTAAATCTAAATTACCACAAAACAAAAGAGATGATTGTGATGAACATTATCTATATAGGAGTGGCCACTGTCAGTTCTAGAGCTGCTGTAACAAATGGGCTCCGACTTGAGAAATACTGATAAAGCATTAGAAATTAGAATTATAAATCGGTTTTCAGTAAAGCCAAGGTCATCTCTCCCTGTTTTGAACAGTTTTAGGGGTCCAGTAAAAACACCGCTTAATAATAATTTCTTTTAGACATGAAAACAAGTTGTCCTTCAGTTTTGCCCGTTACATTGATACTTAAAAGTTAAGAACTTATACTATGTGATTCTTGTAGGCTTAAAACTTATTGAACAAAGTTAAGAGTCATGATAATCAGTAATTTTCTTAAGGTCAATTTATCATTTTTTGTATTATTGATTTGCTCTGATGCAATCAGTGAGTGCAGCATATGAACAAAAGAAATAGCGAAAAAAATCAAATACGATAGTTCAGGAGACACGTTAAAAAGTAGCAAGTTTAGTCAAAATCTGTAAATCCTATGAAATTACCATTAGGATTACATCAATATCAACACACGAAATAACAAATACAGGACAGATTATTTATAACTAAATCAAATATGAATGACAAAAAGTGCTAAAACGCCGAAAACAAATCTAGGAAGACAAAGCCAACAACGACAACAACAACAACAACAACAACAACAACAACAACAACAACAACAACAACAACAACAACAACAACAACAACAACAACAACAACAGCAACAAGGATGAAAGGCTAGAAAAACTGAACACAAAAAAGTGTCATCCTTTCTGTCACCACCACCACCACCACCACCATCACTACACCCTTACAACCCCCATCACGACCGTTGTCAACAAAAGAAGTCGATCCCACTGAAAACTGCTGACCAGCATCAAATCAGCCTCCGACACTAAACATTCCGCGACACAGTTTTTGAGCGCTATCCTGACCCACAGGTGCTCACGCAGACTCATCTCCCTCAAACACCAACCGCAACTCACGGAATTTCGTTTGAATCTGAGAGTCTGAGACCGCCAAAAATTTCACTCACCATACCTCCATTACTCACCCTCACGCAGAACCAACGAGCTGGGAATTAGAACTAGAAGGTCCGGCTCACCAGCCTACTCCTCCTCCCTACTCAGTGACAATGGGTGTGCTCAGACCAAACAGTGTCAGGTCTAACAAGAGGGACTCCTGTTACCTCCAGCTACTCCTCCTGCCGCCTCTCTGTCCCCCTTTCCCCCCCCCCCCCCCCTATCTCTCCTGGTTAGAGTTTCATCTCGCGCCCTGAGACCTTCGACCCCTTGTTTTCTTCATCTTATGACCTCAGCTCAGACAGTCTTTTCATAGCGCTCACTCTCGCACCTGCAAACAGGTTGGATTTCCCCGCTCGCCCAGGCTTGACCCCTCAGAGACTACCGTCAGCTCTTTCTCTCTCCTGTGTCTCCTCTATCCTGCGCGCCTCTCTGACTTTAATCCTCTCCTCCAAAAACGGCTGCACCTTTGCTAATCTCACTAGGGTAGGCCAATTTTTCTTCCGTTTTTTTTTTTTTTTCATTCTTATCCATCCTGAATAGTTAAAAAAAAAACAAATAAAAAAAAGGACCAAATACTAGCAATTCACTATTGTTCCTGAAACTTAAAACGTTATCACCTGCATTCATTTTTTCGCGACGTCAAAGAGAAAAACTGCTGCTCACTTTTAATTCTGAGTAAATCATGCTTACTTAGTAATTACTGGCGGAAATATTCGAATAAGAAATAATTCAAGGCTGAAGCCAAGGCAAAGATTAGAACTAGACTATTTCTCATACTCTCTCTCTCTCTCTCTCTCTCTCTCTCTCTCTCTCTCTCTCTCTCTCTCACTCCCTTACTCTATCTATCTATCTATCTATCTATCTATCTATCTACCTATCTATCTACCTATCTGTCTATCTATCTATCTATCTATCTATCTATCTATCTATCTATTCATCTATCAATTTATCTATCTATCTATCTATCTATCTATCTATCTATCTATTTATCTATTTTCAGTATTGAGCTGCAAACTGCATCCATTAATTCATTAAATTTCAACAACAGTCACACTCACAATACTATTTATTCAGCTTTCTTTTTTCAATGTACCTATCGAGCTGAAAATTATCATGTAGCTCGTTTACAGTAGACGGAACCAACGCAGCTTTCTAAGAGAAGCTCTTTTCTCCAAAAATTTCAAAAGAACAAGAGTTTTCAGGCCGACTTGGGTACGAAAGAAAGATCGACCTATCATACCATTCTCTTTAAATAATAGAACTATTTAGAGATCTAGTTCTTTCAAAGGGGAGATGATATTCAGCAAGACATGTTGTGTTATGTCAAGAATCGTTGTTTTCAAAATGCAGAATTTCACTGTAAATTCAATGTAATTTTTAACCCTCTTCCACTGCGTCCATTTTAGACATGATCGAAAATGGTTAAGCATGCTTTTCCCCAAATAGGATAATAGCGGCTCTTGCTCGTAAGCGCAAATATTTATTACTATTACTAATTTAGGAAATCCAGTATCAGATGGCGATGGTTTCAATAACTACACAACCATGAAAATAATATTTTTACCCATTCTATAAAGTCATGTTTGTAAACGGAGTTTTTTCTTTTGCATAATTGAGCGAGCGCTGTCTCTTAAAATATTGCATACCGAATAGAGTCTACTTAACTTAAATATGAAATTGAAGTTGATGATTATTTTAACTTTAAAGTAATAACATTCTTCATTCTCCTTTTTCTTTAACACCACTATCTTTTTTCACCCTTCTAGCATTGCATTCGCATTACTAAACCGGGGGGACCTTCCCATCCCTATTTCTACGGGCTACTTTCCCCCAACACAATGATACCGCGACAGCCTCTCTCAACAGATGCACAGTTATATTCATTCCTCTTTGAGTTCCCCCCTATCTCTGTTCTCCCACCTTGTCTTGACCTTCCCTCTCAAGGCCATGTCACTCACTCAGCACACGATCTGTTGCAGTTAGTACTCTCGGTTTCCTTGTTGTTATTATTGATTATTTTTGTTCCTCGTAAAGGTGAGGCCTCACACTGGACTCGCCTCCACGATCTCTCCCGCACAAGACCCTGACAAAACGCTATAACCACTCACACAGGGTGCACGGTCTGTCAGTATGATGGCTATAAATACGTGGAGTGGTCATCTGCTTTAAGTGCTTTCGAGGCCTCGCTGCCTTCTGTTCCGCTCTGAAGCAGAAAGTTAAAGATGCTGTCGTCCTCGCGCCTGTTTTAATGATATACAATATACGTCGTGAGCCAGATGCACACAATCTCTCCCAACAAAAATTCTTAGAAATACACTGGGCCTGAATTATTTACGAGATATGCTTGAATCTATGTTTCTATTCTTCATTGATAGTCATACCCTCCACCCTCCCCCTTTCCCCTCCCTACATCCTCTATCAATTCCTCTTTTTCCGCCATTCAAAAACAGCAACGTAAAGCGATCGATTAAACCATTAAAAATAAAAACAACATAAAAGATGTTTACAAAAATCTCATATCAAATTAATTTTTATTAACAAGTTATCGTGAAAGGAATGTGAACACGTCTAAAAGATAGAAGAGAATTCCCTATAATATTAATTCGTTGAGCTTTATCTCAAGAGCGTAAGGCTTCTTCCACAAGTTTGAATTTATCGTAAAATCTCATAGAATGTGTTTCCAGTTACAGCTATACCGTCTATGTCAGAGATGTTTTTCAGCATTGCCGCGTTTGAAGACTCAGATGCGTTAGAGAAGGGGGTAAATTACTTGCAAGGGTCTGCAACACAACTGCAGTCGAACGGCTTGATTATATTAATTACACTCGGAAACTTTATTGCAATAGCGAGAGAGAGAAAGAGAGAGATAATGTGAGAGAGATAATGAGAAAGAGAGAGAGAGAGAGAGAGAGAGAGAAAGAGAGAGAGAGAGAGAGAGAGAGAGAGAGAGAGAGAGAGAGAGAGAGAGAGAGAGAGAGAGAATGGATCTGAAAGCTATTCATACATTATAGTTTTACATACTTTACTGTACCGAAGCGTCTGAACTGTTTGGCTAAGCACTCAGTTGTTTATTCACAAATGCACGAAGGTGAGTTCATCAGTAGAGTGTATAGTCCTGCACAGAGGTTATGATGCAGGTTAACTTAAACCAGTTGGTCAGCCCAATAATATTAGTACATGTTCATCCTTTTCATACAAGTGTTACCAGACATTTTGAAGACTATATTTATGGCACCACATCTTTGAATTTAATTTCTACCAGACCCAAATCTCTAATTTGTGGACTATGGAACAATGAATACTAATTGGTATCGATACTGGAAAGATACTAATACTGCACCTTAAAAAAGTACTACTTAAAGATCCGTGTCAAGCTCGTTATAAGGCTGAGTACGAAGTGCAATTACAAAATTACAGTTTCTGTTGCAATTACTGGTTTGACTTCACATTGTGAAAATTCATTATCGCGCATGGCATTATTGCATTTGAATTAGTCAACCTGATTATTTCTTAAAAATAAAATAATAAATGGAAACAAGTAAAAAATCCCCTCTCTAAAAATCTCAATGTTCTTTTATCGAACAAATTATGTCGTTATTTCTTTGATCATATCAAAGGCATTCAATCTGTTCTGCCTAAGCACAATCAAGTAACAGGTACTTTTCTTTTGAACCTAAATACAAATGCCGATATGAACCACCTGCAGCTGTTAGATTAAAGAGCATTACTGTTGAAAAAAAGAAAAGAAAAGAAACAAGTCACCATGTAACATACCACTGAAAGAAACATTGTCACATTATTCGTGGAAATTTAAACGCTGTTTATGCCAAAGTAGCAAAATGGAGCAGATTCAACCAAGCAAAGCTTATGAAATAAAGTTAAACGCTTGTAATCTTTTATGTTAACCCACTCCCCTTTAAAAATAAATGTGCATAGACCAGGAGCGAAAAATGGGGAACCCAACACCATCTCTTCATACCAAAATTCATCTTTGTCCCTGCGGCCTCATAAATTTTACAATGTAAAGATTTTCGGTTTACAACTTCTTTAGAGCTCTTTCAGCAAGCATGGAGCGCGTGTACAAAGGAGAACACAAGCATTATTTTTTTTTTAACTACAGTTGGTATATAGGTAGCGTTGTACTAATCGGCGAGAAAAAGCATTAAAACAACAACTTTTTTTTTGTTGATGTTGTTCGGACAGCGACCCTTTCGTTGTGTGCCTTTAAGAATTTAGAACAAAACTCCATGTACTGCGCGACCGATAGCTTCAATGAGGCCTTCCAGGACACCGCAGTCACCGTGAAATCTAGGACGGTCTCGTTGTGACCTCAAAAATACAATTATTACAGAATGCGTCCAGAACCTGAATCTGGATCACTCAAGTCCAGGAGGCAGACCAGGCCAGGCCAAAAACAGTTGGATTTGAAAATCGCTAACACCGGTTCTTTCGAGCCAAATTTATTAAGTATTTTGATGTTTTAAAAAAAAATTCCAACATAATTAAAGCGAAAATCTTCATCTATCAAAGCTTGAAGATATAAAAACTCTGTATTTGGAACAAAGCAAACAACAACAACAACAACAACAATAATAATAATAATAATAATAATAATAATAATAACAACAACAACAACAACAACAACAACAACAACAACAACAATAACGATAGAGCATCACCAAATACAAGAACTACAACCTCAGCAACAGATCAATAATTTAGTCTAATTTAAAAATAGCTTCTTCTTTCATTTTCTTTCACCATTCTCGTAATCATCATCATCATCATCCCCATCATCCTCATTATGATTGTTATCATCTCTATCATCTGCATAATCTTCATCACCAACTTATCGTCGTTTTCGTCATTATATTCATTAATATTTATCACTATCTTTTTCTTCAAAATACCGATCTTCGTTATTATCATAATGAGTCTCTACCTCACTTTAAGAAAAAAAGACTCTAGTTATTAACATCTTAAAGATTTGATATTTCATTGTTGTTGTTGTTGTCGTCGTTCTTCCACTTGCTCTTACTGGGATTTTTTTTTGTTCCCCCCCCCCTTTTTTTTTTTTGGTGCTGTTATTATTATTTTCATCAAGAGAGCATCCTTTATCATCACCATTTCCGTTCCACACTTGAACACTATTTATTGGCTTTTATCCTGTTCAAAGTGCCGGAGCTATTTATACTTAATAGTATGATATTTCATCGTGAAATGCATGAACTAGTACATTCACTTTGTATATAATGACGGCATCATTTGACACATACAAAATTCGTTTTGACTTTTTGAAATATTTACACGTAAACAGAAATTGGTGTATAATTTCTCCTATATTTCTAGATTGTCATTATTTTATTCGTGCCATTTGCCTTCTTCATTATCCTCCTCCTCTCTCTCTCTCTCTCTCTCTCTGTCTCTCTGTCTCTCTGTCTCTGACTCTCTCTCTGTCTGTCTGTCTGTCTGTCTCTGTCTCTGTCTGTCTGTCTGTCTGTCTGTCTCTCTCTCTCTCACTCTCTCTCTCTCTCTCCCCTCTCTCTCACCCTCCTTCCTTTATTTTTTTTAATCTTTTTAAGAAATGTCGGGTTGCCAAGGCTTGAATGAACACAAACTAAATTCTGTTCTCACGCCAGTTTCGATACTACCTTATTCATTGGAATCTCACGTGATATAAATATATTTCTATTCCAACAGCCTATGAAGAGGATTGCCCCTTTCAAGCCCTTTAAATTACTACATTGTACTTCAGAACGCCCTAGATCGCTACTCTTGATAAGATTACCTTCACAATGGGGTCTTTGAACAGAGACAGGCACGTACGTTTCGAAACTCCCTGGCGCCAAAGACACCTGTCTGCATTGTTCATGTTTGTGTGTGAGTGGGAGACTGTGGGTCTTAACCACCTTTGAGCTTTGCTCACCAACAATCGAGGACTGGAAGAATGGTGGAGACCGTGGGAAGGTGAGTTTGTTGACTCTCCCTCGCTCGTGCATCCCTCAGCGCGCGACAGGCTGGACTAGTGACACTCATGTGGGCAGTTCATGTTTGGCATGAAAAGGTCCAAAGAAGAAAATTAAACTCTACTGGCGCCAAAAAAAATGTGCGTAGTCAAAAACTTCTGGGCCTCATGACACAATGTGTTAAGATAATATTGTAGATTATTTATCATCATTCTTTAATTTACTTTAAAAAAAAAATAATATCTTAGTACAAATATTAAATATGGTTATATCGCTAACGATTTAGTGCTGTACAGTTCTACAACCTTTTGATTTCAGATTAAAAGCTTCCTATTTGTTTTTGATTTCCGATATTTTCATTATTCTGTGGACAATATCTTATAAATGAATGATTAAACTAACATTAATTGGATATCAAATTGGGATGATTATTGACATCAGACAATTTATTACGAGCGTACATCCTTTCCAATAATTTTGAGTTTTTTTTTTTTTTTCACATCATCCCAGATGATGGAAATCAGATATTCGCGGTTTACCTAACGTATCCTCTGAGTAAGATCAATCAAAATAAGGAATTGATCTTCTAACTAACAAATGAACCAACCACGCTTAAAATATGGCAAAATTCTTTCGGAACATTTAGAGTTAAATTAACCATTACATCTAGTAATACCATACTTTGGCAGAGTGATGGAAACATTTTCTAAACTGTAATAAAGTTAAGTGCGGGGAAAAACACAAACCAGGTTAGATGGGACACAAGAGCGGCTGCTTGTCACACGCTGTAAGCGTAAAATGAACACTTTGACCTTTTTTGTCTTGTTTTGTATAGTAAACCACAATTGAAGTCATATGTTTAGGGCGTCAAGACAAGCCCGACATTATCTTACCTTCCTGAACAAACAGAAAGGGGACATTGAAAGGATTAAGGTTTATGATCAACAACAACGCCAGGGGGTGAAGTGACTCGCCAGGGGAGATAAGAACTACAGGTGTCACAGCCAGCTTTAGTAAAAGACACCCGACCAACGAAGGAAAATTTAATTTCTGAACTACTCAAATTTCAAACGACCGTCGCAGCACCCCTGAAGTTACACGTCCTTATTTTCTCTATACACACATTATGGCAGTTTAGGTAGCCCGTTGTTATTGTGGGAAGCAAGTCAAATTGTATCTTTCTAGCTCTCAGCTGAGAAAGTTTCCAGCATCCTTTTAACATCCAATTTTTTCAAAGCAGCCTATTATTTTCATGAAACCTCCGGTGGCCCTGTTCCCGGTAACAGAGATAAGTACAGGTATGCACACAAAGAACTAGTGTTTACACAACTAGGAGAGTAAAGTTGACCCCCCCCCCCTCTACTCCAAGTCCGCCACCGTTCTCCGCCCCTCCCGTCACGACGTGCCCTGACGCCTCACGCACAGCGCGCTCTTCTCCACGCTGCACGGTCTCCCGCCAAAACAGGGGACACTACTCCAGGCTGTGACCCGGAGCCTGACCTTTCACGTGCACCTGTTGACAGCTGCTGCTCCTGCTACTGGCCATAACACGGCCAGATAACGACCAGTTCAGAGATAATAGTGCGGGGGCTACCTGGGGTAAACGGCTTTACTTCTTCTGCTCATTGTCTTTGGTTCAGACGGGCTTTGTCAATATGAGCAATCATTTCGGTACATACATAATAAAGCTTCGTTAGTCTCTTTCAATGTATTAATATAATTAAAGTGTAAAGAGTGTGAAAGGCAAAAAAGGGATTAAGTCTAAAAGGGGTTTGAAGCAGAAAATTGATTCTTTTCCCCGTCTTTTGGTGATCAGTGGAAACAAACGAGAACTTGGATTATAAGTAAAGGACGTATCAGGAAGCACTAACATTTTGTCATAATTTATCTGAGATTGAACAAAAGCTAGTTGAAAGACCAAGAAGTAATGATTTCATTATTTTGTAACATCTTTAGTCTACTATGAGCTAAAAATGAAAATGTTATCCAACATAGTTTTGGATGGTTTTCAGCACGTAATATCAGAATAATATACATTAGGAGAATATTCACGAAAACGTGAGAAATACTGGATTACAAAAAGGTTGCAAGAAATTGTGAGTAATTGCATAGTTTCAGAAGAGCAATGCGCCTTCCCCAGCAATGCCAACATTACTAGGTAACTGTTGAGGAACCAATATCATTGCTGTCCGTCTGTAACCAACACCTGGAAGTCTGGAATGTTCACACACTGAATCATTCGCGACGCGAAGTTCTCTAATCACTTCACTGAGAGAGCCAAGGACAGTCTGGACCAGCAAATCTTTGCTCACTGGCAGATTCTATTGCATTCCGCTAGCGCTCTCCGAAGCTTCGAACTGCTCGTCTTACGGGAGATCTGCGACAGCAGCAGCTGCCGATGGCGAGCTGCTTGCAGTGAACGTCACAAACCAGGGCCTAATCTCCACCCGTCACTGACACTGTCTCGGCCTCTCTCAGCTTTTCCCGCGCGCGCCAAATTTTATCAATGGGCGCGCAGCCATTGTCAACAAGTCTCCTCGACCTATCGTGGGAACTCCCGCCTGTTTTTGAATATTTGAACTTGGGACAACAGGTGGTGCTGCCCCCATGACCCAGTTTCGATCTCCCAAGGTCGGAATGCGCGTGCTTGTCCTTGCTCACGCCCATGAACTTGGTGAGCTACGGGCAACTGTTGCTGATGAAGGCTGCTACTTGTTCGATCACGACTGGTTTTATTTAGAATTTTCAGTTGATGTTATTTATCCACTTTGATTAGTGCCCAGGTGAGCTTTTGTTAGACATGCCTCGCGATTTATTTTCGTTGCTTTTGTTTCGTTTTTTTTGTTTTTTAAGTTGTTTTCAAATATCCTTTTTCTCTTAATTTATTAGATTTGGTCTAGTCCTAAAAAAATATTTAAAACGTCCTCATCATGTTTTTGTATCTTTGCGTGGAACAATGGCAAGTAATTTTAAACCCAGACTTCAAGTCAGCATCAGTTCAATTGACTTACTTAACCCACACCTGAACCTGTGAAAAAATGATACAGAACATTTTTTTTTTCAACTTTGTGACCTGCCTTTCGATCCTTTAGCATGATTTTCAATTTGACCATATGAACAATCCATTCGATTTTTTTATTTATTAAATTATTGTAATGATGATTCAGAATTATTCCTAACAAAACTTAGTTGTTACAGATAAAATAAAAATGTAAATTTTCTAGTTTTTCAAACTAACAATGGTAGAAATTCTGCCTTTATCACTATCGTACAGTCACTTCTTTATATAAAATATATAAAAAAAGCTTAGAAATTCTCTTTTCTAGAGCACAAACAAAATAAAAAAAAGATAGGAAGATGGTTGTAAAGAATAAGGAAAGCAAAGACGACTGGGATGACATGGCGGTTAAGCCGGAAATCATCTTATAGTCGTTTTAAATAGAAGTCAATGTATTATTTTTCTTTTTGTCTTCTAAAACTCAAACCTTAGCCGGCTGACAGTTGATAGAAGACTATTTAAAATACCCAGACCAAAAAGAAAACATTTTAGGCTTTTTGGCGCAATTTAGTCTCTAAACACAGGCCCTCTTGGTTCCTCGATAATAAGAATCTAAATTTAGTTATATGGTGAATATACTTAGATGAATGAATAGCCGCGCCCCATGCCATTTGAACAAAGGCCACGGGCTGGCCCTCAAACACAAAGACAGGCCGTGTCCGTTGAGCCCAGGCAAGGGTAAGGTAAGCGGCACAGGTCGGGTCAGGCATGGCTTGGTTGAGCTCTGACCACTGCTTAGAGGCTGCGCGTGGGCTGCCGAGCTGTGTTCATACAACAGGTGATGACTGTCAATGAGATTATATTGGGACACTGCGGGGTAGGGGTAAGGAACTATCGAGTGCGATGCGAGATGGACAGAATAAAGAAAGTAGAAGGAAAGAAAAAAGAAGAATGATGCGATCAGCAGTTTGCAGTTTTAAAAATAGTGAGAGTCGGAGAGAGTGAGGGGAGGGAGGATTGAGTAGAAGTGTGTGTGTGTGTGTGTGTGTGTGTGAGAGAGAGAGAGAGAGAGAGAGAGAGAGAGAGAGAGAGAGAGAGAGAGAGAGAGAGAGAAAGTGAGATTTAAAAGCAGATATCTCGCAAGACAACAACTTCCTATTAGGTTTCTGCAATAGCTTTGAATTTGGGAAACTCTTTTATATGAGGATTGGTGTTGAGAAGACGAAGATGAAGAAGAAGAAGAAGAAGAAGAAGAAGAAGAAGAAGAAGAAGAAGAAGAAGAAGAAGAAGAAGAAGAAGAAGAAGAAGAAGAAGAAGAAGAAGAAGAAGAAGAAGAAGAAGAAGAAGAAGAAGAAGAAGAAGAAGAAGAGGAAGAAGAAGAAGAAGAAGAAGAAGAAGAAGAAGAAGAAGAAGAAGAAGAAGAAGAAGAAGAAGAAGAAGAAGAAGAAGAAGAAGAAGAAGAAGAAGAAGAAGAAGAAGAAGAAGAAGAAGAAGAAGAAGAAGAAGAAGAAGAAGAAGAAGAAGAAGAAGAAGAAGAAGAAGAAGAAGAAGAAATAGGAAAAGAAGGAAAGCAACATCCACAAAAACAAGAAAAAAGAGGTTAAACTTCCCCTCAAAACAGCTTTTAATTTTTTTATTTTTCATTCTCCCCATCGAGCAACCTCATACACAGAAAGCAAACTAAATCAATTTTACGAGTCAGCAAAATCAGAATAGCGGCGTCCGGCCGACCCGCATAGGTCCATTCAGTGTTGGAGTACCGCTTCTCTTTATTATATTGAGCATTGGGGGGAGGGGCGTGGGGTGGACAACCAGGAGTTGTCTAGCAGCAGCTGCTCTGTTTGCACGAGCGGTGACGCCCGTCCAGGCTGGCTACCTGTAGATGTCCCCGTTACCTGTACTGATAGCAGAGCAGTGGCAGGGGGAGAAGCTGAGTTAGGCAGACGGCCTTTCGACTCAGCTCCGAACAGGGACTGGGGAAACACAAGGGATGTCATGCCAAGGTCAGCACCCTTTGTCGCAGCCACATGGTATGAGTCCTCGGTAGAAACCACGTGTTGTGTGGACGAGTAAAGGGACTCACACAAAGGGTCGTTGAAGTGTGATAGTGAGTCGTGAAGAAAACACTGCTGGCCACATGCGCCTGGAGTTGATGCAAAGACATGAAGCTTTAGAAAGTTTGAGCGGAAATTCTAAAGGGAACGCATTCATTTTAAGAGTTCAATGTGAAAGAAACATGAAAAAAAAATATAGCAATAAAGACAGAGCAAGGCAAACGAAAAGAGAGAGAGAGAGAGAGAGAGAAGAGGAGGAAGGAGGGGGGAGAGAGAGAGAGAGAGAGAGAGAGAGAGAGAGAGAGAGAGAGAGAGAGAGAGAGAGAGAGAGAGTTTGGTTGAGAGACAGGATTATTTCCTGGATGCAGCACAATAAGATATATGCATCATCATGGTATATTCAGCATAATTCACCATGTAAATGGCAACCAAAGGCCTTGAGTCTATGAACAGTTTAGCACACAAGAAAATAGAATAGAAAAAGAAATTCATCGGGTTGAAAAATCTCAATGAGTTCCTACCAGTCATAAACAGTGAAAAAAAAAAAGGACCGTTCAGATAAGAAACTTGATGCATGAGAATATCAAAGATTATTATTTTATACATCCTCGAGCGCATACATTGCCCACTCTAATCTATTAAGACCTGTTGCATCTTTGTTTCTGTCTATGCTCCATTTGGCTCAGCACAGAGAACGTGCGAGGGGGTTGATCGATGCTCAGTCAACCAGCTCGGTTGGGGGCATAAGGTCAGAGGTTGAATTTGCTCGCTCCTGACTACGCCAGGTGGCCAGCGAGGGAAGCCTGGACTAAAGTGCTGGAGGTCATCAAGGAGGAATAGATCAACTAGTGGGGGACACACGTTACTGGACGTTCAAAGAGACACGGAGGGGTGAGCAGTGTGGACGCCAAGTCGTGTAGGACAAGCTTATAGAGAGATTAGGAAAAGATGGGGAGGAGGAAGACATTTGTGAGAGATGGAAAGATTGAAATAACTACAGCAGTGTGAAAAGTATAAATTTCTTTCTTTTTGAAGAGATGATGAGAGAAGATGGAGACACGAGAGTGACTGAAAGTAAGAAAAGGACGAAAATGAAAAAAAGAAAAGAGAATGAGGAAGGAGGAACCAAAGGAAAGATTACATTTTGGGGAAAAGATATTTTTGAAAGATGATCAAACGATAAATATAACCGAAATACGACAAATGAAAAAAAAAAAAAAAAACCACTTAAATTTTAATGTAGACAAGAGGCTAAGGTAAAAAATGTAGGTGACGCATAAGATTTTGGTTCCGAGGAGAAAAGGAAAAATGAAATAATAATAATAATAACAATAATAATAATAATAATAATAATAATAATAATAATAATAATAATAATAATAATAATGATGATGATGATGATAATACTCGCTCTCTCTCTCTCTCTCTCTCTCTCTCTCTCTCTCTCTCTCTCTCTCTCTCCCCTCTCTTTAAAAGAATCATTTACGAAGAGTTTTCATTCTCCAATCTTTTGTTAAAACATGGCACGCAAAGTTTAGAAATGATTATGTATCCTTGAATTTCTGAAGAGTCGTATTAAAAAAAAAATAAAAAAAAATTGGCCCTTAAGCTGCAACCATATTTTCTAGGAAATCTTATGAGAAGAAAACTAGTCAAGGTTTCTCTGCTGACAGCGTGGTTTTATTTTTTAGGAAATATTACACACACCATCTTTGAGCTGATGACGATGCTGACAGGTGTAACTTGGTTCGGGTTTGGCAGATAGCCAGTGGTACTGGCATTACAGCAGGTTAATGCGACATGACCTGCCATGCTGGACTTGGGAAAGCTGATCTGGCCAGACTTCCCTTTAGACATTATGAAATTTGAGATGGTTCGACAGATTGCGCTGTGGTTTAATAATTAACGTGGGCATCCATGGGATGCTGGCTGGCTTTGCTGTTGTCTACAGTGACTGGTGTGAGACAGAAAGAGAGCGATAGGAAGGTTAGGGAGGTCGGGGGGAGGGATACACAGAGAGAGAGAGAGAGAGAGAGAGAGAGAGAGAGAGAGAGAGAGAGAGAGAGAGAGAGAGAGAGAGAGAGAGAGAGAGGAAAGAGCGAGACGAGGAAGAGGAGATACACACAAAGAGAGAGAGATAGGGTAAATAGATAGATAGATAGATAGATAGAAAGAGAGAGAGAGAGAGAGAGAGAGAGAGAGAGAGAGAGAGAGAGAGAGAGAGAGAGAGAGAGAGAGAGAGAGAGAGAGAGTTTGACAGAAAGGGCTACAGTTATGCTATACATGCGTGCACGCTGGAAGATGGCCATGGATAAACAATTCCCAAACTCAATGAAGAACTGTCCAGACAGAATGATATAGCTTAACATTCAAAGGACTAATTTGCAGACACACAGATGAGCAAGAAAGACAAGACTTAAGACGGAAGGATGGAGCTGGAGAAATTGGTCGTGAACTTGACAAAGAGGAAAGGTCCAGGTCCTTAAGATTGGGATTTTTAGTCATTTAGGAATTGGTTAAAGCATTTTTTTTCTCTTTTTCCTAAGAGCTTGCCTGGCCTCATTTCTGTATTTCCTACAATCATTTTTCATTCTTAATTTAAGACCTAGATCTATGTACATTACTTCGTATAAAGATGCGATAAGCCCAGTATTAAGAGATCTCTTACGGTATCTTTTCTTGTAACCACTCAAGTTGTAAATCTTTAGTTTCCTGTACCCAATGAAAAGCCCTCGTCCCACTTAACATTGTAGATCCTTCGCTGTAAATACAAAAAAAGATTATATCACTAAATTGAGATATTCTCTTACAAGGTATTAGAAGCAGCCATCTTGAAATCTATGTTATGACTTGTCTGACCTACTTTCTCCATCACTATTCTCAGCTCCACCCAACTTGTAATGAGAGAAACATCCTATGTTCACGTGACTATTAAACAGTAACGTCTACTTAACCCTCATAACGTAATCTTGACAAACATACACAAGTGGTTACTGACAGTCCTTTCTCTCTTTCCAGATTGAGTCTAGTGCTCAGCTGACAATCATTTTCACCACAGACTATTTTATGGATGGTTTTGAAAACCGCCTTGCCTAGAAAAGCGAGAAGTACAAAACGTTGTGGTAATACAAACTATACAGACAGACCGAAACGGAGACGGGCAGACAACATAATAAAGAGAGAGCGCTGAGTAGTTAAGCATAAGTTTAAGGGCCACGGGAGATGGAAACGCAATGAAAACATCCCAAGTAATGCGTGAAAGATATTGTATGATGGTTTCCACACGCTGCCTATTGGGGCCGTAAACGTTTCTGGTCGGATGAAAGTCTCAAGAGGCTGTGTCATAACTTTCTTTGACATACGCAAAGTAATGACTTTTAGATCAACGTGCTAAAGAGAGTTTAGTCTGGGGACAATGTGAAATCGTTTTAGATATTCCACACACACGCAATCACTGAAAGTTACTTTCATCCACCAACACACATTCGCATTCAAACACACAAAAGATTACGGTGATCTCCCACACAGGCAGGAGACTGGCAAGCCATACAATATAAAAATAAGACTTTCTTTGAATTTCTGGGGTTATAAGGTTATATTGCGTACGTGTGGAATATTTTTTTTTCAAAATACTGTACTTCTGCTACAGACGTTGTCAGACTTATTTTTCAACATCTTTACAACATTAATAATATTTATACTGCAGGCTGGAGATTGGCAACTGATGCAATCTCAAAATAGGACTTCCTCTGAATTCTGGGGCGAAACTCTTAAGATTCTGTCGCGTTTATTTTGTTTCTACAAATAATAATGTTACCGGCGTTGACAAAATTCTTATCATCTTTTTTCACATTTATAATGGCAGATTGTAGACTCCCAAAACGATACAGTCTTCAAAAGAAGACTATATGACTTTTTGGGACGATAAAGTTTTCATCTAATGCGCGTGTGGATTTTTTTTTAAACACTCATTACTGTTACAGACGTTGACTAATGACGTGCTAAACACCTATTATGGCGTTAGACTGATCCTGGTTAAACCATTAATCCAAATACAATCCCTTCAAGTCTAGGTTAGATATGTCCAGGCATAAACGATGTGTCTTGTCTTTATATAATGTTACCACATAAATATCTGCCTTAGTTGTTACCTTGGGGCAGACACATTTTGGATGAAAATAGAGTATTATTACTTTAATTTTCTTGAAGGTACGAACATTTACAAAGAGAAACAGCCTGTTACGCCTCAAAGAATACATAGATTAAAAATGAAGAAAGAAAAAAAGAATAAAGAAAAAAGAAGGCAAATGAACGAAAAACATTAAAAACCAACGAAGGAAAATCTTTGAATTGAAAGATTGGAATAAAGCCATTGATTTTGAAAAGATAATTTTAAGACCAATTTTCATTTGAATGCTCCCTGTGTATTACGCACAACATTGAATTATTTCTAAAGCAAAGTTTTAAAAAATGTCAAGAAGCTTAGAAGTAGAGAGCGGTGCAGAGATTTTACCTTAACCTGCATGCACCAAAACATCCAACCTGGGCTGTGTCTAATTGGATTAAACGCACGCTCAAGCAGTTTATATTTCAACTGTCAATGCTGTATCATTCAACACGTCATCTGAACTAAGTCAAAGCGTTGATAACGATGGTTTTCATTAATTTGGTGAGCCAGGTGTGACTATATCTAATATTGCTGTAATACAAATGGCTGGAACGCAAATTGCACGCATATCTTCTACATTTACCCTTGAACCAGCAATTATTTACACATACTACGTATAAATTCGTCGTGTCAGCATACGGACGCGCCAAGAAAATAATATATTCATCCCAGTAGTCATGAAAGTATGTGCGGCCTTTTGGCCTTAACTTAAAGTCTAGATTTAGCATAAAAGTCTGGAGAGATAACAAGAGTTCAGCATACTGCACTGGTAACTAGCAAGATTAAGGCACGAGTCTTCCACGCGCACCTGACATCTGCCATTTGTTTACTTTACGGCAATTACCAGACTTTCCACTTAGACCTACACTGCATGCAGAGTCCACCACCACTGTACCTGGGCTGCTGCAAGCCGAGAGATAGATTAACCAACCCAGACCACCAGATTGGGCAGATCTACTATCTGCACAGACAGTACTGATTGCTTCTGGAACAAGAAAAACGAGATGGCGTCTATGTTTAGACATAAACACTGCATCTCGTGGAAGTCTGCTGCAAAAGAAAAAAAAAACTGCAACATTAATTTGTTAGCTGAAAATTCTTAGGAAATTGTGATCCTGGTCTTGACCTTTAACCTGGATGATCAGGCAATATATTAAGGGTTTGCACGAAAATCTATACGAAAAACATAATAACTTTCAGGCTTGCTATGACCATATTTTGAAGACCCACTCTTCGCTCTATTTAAAGCAGTATGGAGAAATAATTAGCAATATTGAAGTACCAACTGCCTTAATTATAAATACTTGTATTTTTAATAAAGAACCGCTGAAATTTGCACAGTAAGACGTGTTCCATTTCAACACGATGTCGAAAAACAATCGATGAAATTGTTGATGCACGTTTACAATATTATTCATCTAAATTGCCATTATAATTGCACATCATGTTGTAAATATTGAGAACCTTACAAGCTTTTTTAGAAAAGGTCTTTTTACCCCAAAGCTTCAAAAGGGTTAACTAGTGCTTCGGCAAACAATCTTTGATATATCTCAAATAAAGAAGGCTCCCTAGCCAAGAAGTACAGTAACTACTTTTTCTGATTTACACCAATGCAGTTATTTTCGGCATCCCGAGTTTCTTTCGGAAACCATCTTAAACTGAGGCGAGGGTTTGTGTGGTGTGTGTATGTACATGTATGTGGAGAGGGGAAAAGACTAATGTTGTGAGGGAGAGGATATATTTCATATGTTTGAATTTGTCATCATTGGCAAAGATGATGTATTTACATGATAAACAAATTTTATTAAATGCACCAACAACTCATACTTACCAAAAGAACACGTTCATAGGTACTGTATTAGAGATACTCATTCGATAGTGCAATATCAATGGACCGAAGGAGTGAAGTTTATAAGGTCTCTGTTACTTTAAAGAAAATACGAAACACACACACAAAAAAAAAAAAAAACAACAACAAAAAGGCCATTTCACCTTCAATGATTGTTTTGATTTTCGTGTGTTTGTACATCAGTTTTAGAAGTTTTCGGGAATGAATACTGTCTTTATTTTATTAACAGAATTATAAACTTGAATGAGGCGCTCATAACTATTATTATCTGTGACAGGCTCACTACTTTGGAAATCTTTGACCTATGCTTAAAAACCTTGTACATTATGTAGATTGCAGCCTTTAGACTGCTTTACCTACAGTTTCTGCTTAATGAATAACCAAACTACTGGAACTTATGATTTCAGGACATGAATGGTTAAATTCCATCAAGTTACAGGACGTGTAGATAAAGCGCTTTCGTCACCGAATTTATTTAAAAAAATTCTATTATTGAAAACCATCCTTTTACGATTCGCAATTGGTAGAAATAGATGAAAAGAAACTTAGGATAGTTTTAGCAGTACAGTTGCTTCTTTCCTAATAAAGCCTCAAGGCGATGAAACGCTAAAACAGCTCACTTCGTACCCTTTCGTACCACTGTCATGTGGCATATTTTGTTTTCCAGAAAGATAATCATTCTAATCACAGAAAACTCGCCGATGGCCGCGCAGTCAATCAAATCGTTCTGAAACTTGCAGTGTTTCTAGGTTGCGGGTTCGAAGACAGTGAAAGTCTGTTTGAGGTTTCATGTACTGATCAGCTAGTGTTCTACCTGCTGAAGCACAATGTCGATTAATGACAAACTCTCTGGTATGCCGCATACTGGACAAATTAGAAATTTCAGACTCTCGTGGAAGTCAATCCTACGTAGGCAGTTCATGTATTCCGTAAAACAACAAAATCATATCATAAAAAGTTTTGAAAAAAGATAAAAGGTAAATGCGACTAACATGTATTATTTGCTTTTACGACGGTATCTTATTATCATTTTTTATCATTTTTTTCTCTCTTTTTTTTTCTACTTTCTTCTTTAATCGTTACATTTTATTTAAATAATTGGGCTTTGTTCTACTTTGAGTGAGGTGATGTGCGGCGAATACCAAAATATAGGTCTTGGGATGAAGCGTTTCAATTTACATTTTGGGTTGAAAAAATAAAACAGAAAAAGGGAGAAAAAAGTAATGACAAGATAAAAATTATAATATACGGGCCTCTTAACTTGTCATCCGATATGGCACTCGAGCTCTTGACCTGGGCGAGTCAATTATGTTATGTATGTGCATGTATGTATGTATGACTTGTATGTAACGATGTGCCCTATCTCTCTCAGGTTGAAACCCCCCTACCTCAACAAACTCGTGTCAAAGCTGGAGTTTTACAAGACTTCTCCTGGGCATGACAAGTGTCAACCATGAACTTGTTAACTTAATAGACTCCTACTAAGCCCAAAGGTATTTCACATAAATGTTCCAGTTGGGGATCTTGCTACGGAGGCGCGCTTTTTCTTTTTTTTTTTTTTTTTTTTTTTTTTTTGAGTTTTTTTAAACGAGATCGAGTATGTAAACTTTTTACTTTCCATGCTTGACGCTTTAAAAATAGATTGTATTCTTGGCGCTAAAAAATAATTGGAATGTAAGATGAAACTAGTTTCTACCGTCTCAACACCTTATCAAGAAGTAAAAATTCTTTGCTTTATGGATTGTTGGTTTGTTGTTTGAAGAACAAAACTATGATTAAAAAAAAACATTTTTTGCACAAGTCGTGCATGACATAAATGAAAAGGTGAGGTCCTAAACTGAACAACCGACATTGGAGGGTTAGAACTCGCGAAGGTCCCTGCTGTTATCAGGACAGACGCTTTAACCCTAAAACCACCGAAACTCCTAATTGTTAACTCATCTAGATTTTGTGACTGTTCCTCCTGAATCACATTTACTTAAAATTTCTAGACACGACGCCGAACAGCCTTCTTTGTTTATTCAGGGTACAGTCATGATTTTTGTACGGACCAGTCAGGCGTCTAATGGAGAATGCCACTTGAAGTGGCCCGAACTCCTGTACCCTCTTTGTTTACAATATCTTAGATAGCCTGATTGTATCGGATGCGAGGAGAATGGGCGTCAGGGAAACGATGTTGATAATTATGGTCAGTTACAGGGCTGGTGTTTTACTTTGTATAAAAGTGGGGTAATTCTGTTTTTTTTTGTTTTTGTTTTTTTGTTGTTGTATCTCTTTCTATCTATCTATCTATCTATCTATCTATCTATCTATCTATCTATCTATCTATCTATTTATCTATCTATCTATCTATCTATCTATCTGTCTGTCCGTCTCTCTGTCTATCTATTTATCTACCTACCTATCCATCTATTTCTTTATCTATCTATCTATCTATCTATCTATCTATCTATCTATCTATCTATCTATCTATCTATCTATCTATATGTCTGTCTATCTATCTATTGATATTTCAATTTCTAGCCCTTTTCCTATGTCTCCATCTATCTATTTAGCCATTGCTTTCCCATTCTCACTCTCTTTCTCTCTCTCTCTCTCTCTCTCTCTCTCTCTCTCTCTCTATATATATATATATATATATATATATATATATATATATCTGTCTATCTATCTATCTATCTATCTATCTATCTATCTATCTATCTATCTATCTACATATTTAACTATCTACGTCCCTCTCCATCTATATTTTAAACCTTTATTTCATCTTGTTGCCATAGCAATAAAAGGTTTCTGAATTCAAAGTGGAAAGCTGACTGTTTGGGATTATTTTCCCTTATAAAAGAGTTTTGGGTTTTCTTCTACTTATCATGTCTTATCATCCAATCTCTTTTTCTATCTAACTATTTACCAGTTCAGTCTCATTGATCTATCTTTTTCATCTGTCTATCTCTCTATCTACCTTTCTAACTCTCTATCTCTCTCCCTATCTATCTGTGTATCTATCTGCCTTACTCTTTAGTCGCCCATCAGTTATAAGTTTCGATTTACTTGTTTACTCCCCCACCTCGAATCCCTTACCAGTCTCGAAGCCAAGGCCTGCTGGTGATTGTTCCTTTGGAGTTTATCTGGGATATCTTTAAAAAATTCTACACTGCCGGATTTTTAACTATAGCAGGATAAGCTATCAAGCATACTATTGTTGTAATATTTGCTTAATTTTCAGATTATTAAAAATTCAACCGTAAAATAAGACAATTCTCTTGTCCGTTATTTCAAACACTTTAATTGTATTGACTGCATTTTCTGAAAAGAAAAATGTGCTCATCAAAATAATTCCAAGAGACAAATGTACAATATTACATGTACGTTGTTTTATGAAGCTCGTTGCTCGAATAGTAACTTAGAAATATGCAATCGGACAAGGTATGTAACGTTTCCGTTATAAGCTTAATAAGCATAATGTGAAAATAGAACAGTGTTACTGAAAATGTGAAAAATGTGTGTTTATTTTATTTATTTTTCTGCTGCTGACGTAAACCACAATACTTTACCACTTTTACTTACAGACAATAAAATCTTTTCTCTGATTATCTGAAATATCTTGAATCATTTAATCGTTTACATGAGAACTATATAGAATCAAGTTGGACATTTCAACGACATATCTTACTTAGAGAGGAAAAAAATTTCGTTTTTGAGTAAAAACTTAATCTTTTATTTTAGCTATAATGTATGATTATTGGATTACTCTTTTTTTTTTCGTGTGTCTTTTGGATGTTTCAATCTACTTTCTTCCTTAATTTTAAAAAGGATGAAATGTAACAACTTGCTTGAAATTAAAGGCCATAAGCTTTAGGGGGAAAAATGAATGTAAACTGTGACAATATCTCTCAAAATACAAATAAGACCAACCCTGGTTAACATCTAAATATGGAAGTAATAAAGGTGAGCCTAAATTCAATATATCAAGTAAATGTTTAGTAAAATGAAAATTAACTTAATGCCAAAAACACCAGACGAAAGACAATTCGCTCTCGAAAGATAAAAAAAGAGTGTGAAATAAAAGAGACCAAATATCAGCTGTAATGGAAAGCAAAAAAGGGGAAAAATCATGGTAATTTGTTTTAAGAACACAGCCATAAAAGATGAGATAAACCGAGGATGGAGCCAAATCAATGGTCAGCATAGAATTGAAAGCATTAATGTTTTAGACAAATGTCTGTCAGCCTCAGCAAGACATAATAATATTTAGTCTATTGAGGAACGCCAAATATGCCTTTCACAGTTTCCAATAAAAAATTATTATCTCCTATAAAGAAAACCCAACAGTTTACGCTATTTTAATTTATTCTGTAACATCTGTATATTGGACAGTTTGCTGCCAAAGAATTCTTAATCCACCGACTGAATGATCCCAGGCCATCAAAAACTTATAAACATAGAGTTCATGTTTATAAAGTAAGTGTGGCTCTTGATGGTGCCATTTGAGAATTTGATCCAAAAGCTCTCATAAGATTTATCACAAGATAGTTTGTAACGAAATGAAAGATAGAACTAACAAAGAGAGAGAGAGAGAGAGAGAGAGAGAGAGAGAGAGAGAGAGAGAGAGAGAGAGAGAGAGAGAGAGAGAGAGAGAGAGAGAGAGAGAGAGAGAGAGAGAGAGACGACAAAGTAATGTATGCTCAAAGTAGCGAGGTCTGTGAACTGTTCTTATCTTAATTCCCGCACAACTTGCTAGATCTATTTGATTTTCTTAGACCCTGGACCACTTTACATCTGAACCTGACATCCTAATTCCCAGGCAATCCAAGCAAAGGACGCGTGGCGGCGACTTGGCGTCCCTAGCAACCGCCACGGAGACCGCGATGTGCTTGACGGGAATCATCCCTCCCCCCCCCCCCCCCCCCCCCCCCCCCACCCAACCCTCCACTTTCCTCCACCTGTGGGTCACACAACGTTAAACAAACAGACAGCATTTTGTGGATTTTGCAGCCGAGGCAAGAAACCACTATTCGTCGGAATGGTCACCGAAATCAAAGACTCGGGTCATCTTTAATGTCGCAGACCGTAGGCTGTTAACCGCTCTAACTACGTTTGCTCTAGATGCCCAAACACATCATTTAAAATTGGGAAGAAATATCCACATACAGTGAAAGCCATAGGAAGAGCGAAGATAAAGATAAAGCCCCTTACATAAACACCCCGAGAACGTAATTCCCTGGAAATTCGAGATGGGCGTAAGTAAAGCGGAATAACAAAATGCCTGAAACACTTAGCAAAGTTTTCCCGTAAACTAGACCTACCATACCACATCTTCTCTTCTAGATCTATGCTTTTCCTCCCCCCCCCCCCTCTCTCTCTCTCTCTCTCTCTCTCTCTCTCTCTCTCTATCTCACTCTCTCTCTCTCTCTCTCTCTCTCTCTCTCATTTTTCTCCCATTGGCTCTCTAGGTCTTGTTGCTATTATCATTTTCATGGCATTCAAAAGTTGCTATTTTCTCTTGCCATATTGTTACCGAACGTAACAATTTTGTTCTTCGCCTTCTTCTGGTCGTCGTGGCCTTTTTTGTTGTTATTATTATTGTTGTTTCTGCTGTTGTTGCTGTTATCGACGCTTTCTTTTATTCTTTTCGCTTGTCCTTTTCTTTTTCCTTCCTTCTTCTTCCTTTTCCTCCTTGTTCTTGTTCTTGTTCTTGTTCTTGTTCTTCTTGTTCTTCTTCTTCTTCTTCTTCTTCTTCTTCTTCTTCTTCTTCTTCTTCTTCTTCTTCTTCTTCTTCTTCTTCTTCTTCCTCCTCCTCTTCCTCCTCCTCCTCTTCTTCCTCGTCCTCCTCTTCTTCTCGTACTCCTTCTCCTCTTACTGATCTTTTATTTTCATACCTTCACCTACATAGGACTCATAACTTTTTTTTTTATTTTTTTATCGTTAATTTAGTGTAATCTTCTCTGGTTACAATTTCTTACTATTTTTATTTTTAACATACGAAGTATAAAAAAAAAGTAGGTTTCCTTAATGTTTTGCTTTTGAGAGAGTGAGTTAATGAATGGTCCATCTATATCGGGCTGATCCGAGAGCCTGCTCATTCACTATTTCTAAACTTCAAAGAAAAATGAAGTGTATGTTTATTATTGTTACCAACGTTCATCTGTAATGCTCAGGCATATAAGTCCAGCAGCAACAGGTCATTTTGACCTGCAAAAGAATAGGCATCATTTTTATACGACTTTTCTCCTTTGATGCCCAGTCACAAAAGTGAACCAGCAGTATTCCTATGACAATATCTATAAGCTAAGAGTAAAGGGAGTAAGGAAAGTACACAGCTTTATAGACTCTTACTTTTTATTTTGTTTGATCTATTTTTCTTCTTTTTTTTTTTTTTTACAACTTTCTCCAAGAAAACCCCATTTTATGTGCGATCTTTGGTCTGGAAAATGAAGGGCAACCCCTCTCTCTCTCTCTTTTAAATCTGACCCTCTTTACATCAATTAATTCATCAATCTATCCTAATAGTATATAGTTAAAGAAAAAACCTGCATATTATCCATATCTATATATTTTCTCTTTCTCTATCTTGCAAATTTTTTTAGAAATTTTGCACTTCTCTTTTTCATCTACCAACGTCACTTCATGTTTACTTATCTTTTCCTTTTCTCTTTGCCTCACCCATCGCTCACTTCGCCGCCTCTCTGTGTCTCTGTCTCCCCTGCCTCTCTCCTTCCCCCTCTCTTATCTATCACACTTCATATTTCTTCTCTATTCATCTCTTTCTTCTCGATCCTTCCTCCCCCTTCCCACATCTTTACTCCCTCACTCTCGCCCTTATAATGCCCTATCCATTTCCATGGTTCGCTCTTTCTCCCCATTGCCGCTAGCCTGCCTGCGGCCATAATAACCATTATATTTATTGCCTCTACGATGATCGTTCCTGGGCCAGTTATGGAGACCCTGTGTCTCTTACAACATCATTATTACTGGCATGAAAGAGATGGTTTGCCGTCAGCTTGTAGGTCGGCGCCTATGCTTAAACTTTGTATTAAAGTTTGGTTGCGGACTCCACCGAAAAGGGTCAGCCTAGGGTCAGTATTATCGGCGGACATTACATGTTGCAAGAAGAATACACTACGCTTACAATGGGCTCTTGTGATTTATGAATGTCTGCATCGATGCATAAGCATGCTTTGTGCAAGTAGAGTGTGGAGAGAAACAGAGAGATGGACAACATAGAAAGAGAAGAGAGAGAGAGAGAGAGAGAGAGAGAGAGAGAGAGAGAGAGAGAGAGAGAGAGAGAGAGAGAGAGAGAGAGAGAGAGAGAGATACACATGTTTTGTATAACTTGTCAAGTCATGTTTTTCTACACACAATCTGATGAAGCCACAAATAAAGGCGAAACGTTTATATGTTAAATCTATACTTGTGTTGTTTCTTTTTTTAGTCCCGTAGTTATAAAGTTGTGGGCCTGTCTCTTTTTAGACCCTGTTTCATTCTATTTACAGACACACACACGTCCTTTTTGGGTCCTTTTTAATTACCAAGTTGTACTCCAAGTGTGGTGTTTTTGCTTCTCTATTTAGAGAGAGAGAGAGAGAGAGAGAGAGAGAGAGAGAGAGAGAGAGAGAGAGAGAGAGAGAGAGAGAGAGAGAGAATCAAACAGACAGCCTCACACAACCTACAGGGATGGAGAGAAAAAGAGACATAGTGGTTGCGAGGGAAATTGATCGAAAAGAAGAAGCATTGCTGGCATATTTTTTTTTTCCAAGAGGACAAATACGGTGAGAGAGATAGGGAAAGAAAGACAAGTTATAGAGGCAAAGAGGAAAATCGAAAAATAATTTTGAAAAGTATGGACGAAAATAAAAGGAAGGGGGATAGGGGAACTTAATTTAAAAGCGTTTATTCGAGGAAATAAAGGATTCACCGATTCAGATGGTGGCTTCCTTGGTTGGATAAACGTTAGTTGTTCTTTTTTTTAATTGTTTGATTAATTATTTCGTTAAGTGACAGATCGATTGATTGATTGACTGATTAAAACTGGCTTTCAGAACTGAGGCTCCATGGGCTTTCGTGTATTGATGTTCTGTATATGTATAGACCTAAAAAAGAGAATCTAGATGTCTCGTTTGAAAATTGGAAGTGTGGAAAAAAAATTTTTGGTGCATTATTCTCCTATTCACTATTTATCCATATATCTTTCTCTTTGTTTCCTTCTCTCTCTCTCCACCCCCCCCCCCCCTCTCTCTCTCTCTCTCTCCACCGCCTCACTATCCATTTCTTAACTTTCTGTCACTCTCGACCACACATTTGCTCTCTTTCTGCTCTCTCTCTCTCTCTCTCTCTCTCTCTCTCTCTCTCTCTCTCTCTCTCTCTCTCTCTTTCTCTCCCTCTCTCTTTCTTAAAAAAATAAATAACATTTCCAAACTAACTTTTTATTTCTTGAATTATGCATTTTTCATGCTTCACCCTATCCTGTCATTCATCTTTCCTCCTTAAATTTTCATAATTTTACATTAAACAACAAGTTCTTGTCAGCAGGCTTATCTCTTAATGCCTGTCCATCAATCCATTTCCTTTTCACATTGTTGAGAGGATAATCATCCACATTCCTTTTGCCAGCCAGTGGATGCATTTTTTTTTGTTCTATGTTTTATCTCTAACCATCTTTCCATCCATCTTTTTGTCTATCTGTCCATTTATCTACCTAAATATTTGTCTCTCTATCTTTCTGTGTATCTAGCTCTTAATGTAGCTATCAGTCCATCTAACTATATTTGTGTCAACCTAGCTATCTGACTATCGATTTATATCTATCTGTCTCCCTGTTGCTTGTTTGTCGGTCTGTCTGTCCGTTCAATGATCTACCTATCCTACCCCGTATTTCTTCCTTTCCCATAAACCCACCAAACTTTACTTAAAAACCGTCTCTTACCGTGCAAGCAAACTTTCAGGGTTAAAAAAAAAAACTTCTTTGCATTCCCTAAAGTTTCAAGTTCGCATCAAGAATGCGACCTTGCACCTAACCTACGCTGTGTTTACTAAATTCTTGGCAGACGAGAAAAAAGAACTGGGCTAAGCTATGTATACACACTGAATTAGGTTTCAAGTTAGGACTACAGTAACTGGGTTCTTTAAACGAAGCAAACTCGGTCAGACGAGACCAAGTGGAAAATTAATTTCCTATCCGTGTCATCGGCGTCTCCTTTTAAGTTTGGTTTAATCCTTCCTATTCAGAAAAGACTTAATTAGGTCTTTTTTATAATTATGTCTTTTCACAATCATTATGACAGCTTGAAAAGATATTTTTTTCCTTCTGTACACTGTAGTGAAGTAAATGTAAACATAAGGGTACGGCTCTAATGCTCTTTAGCTCTTTCTTTTACTCTCTTTCTGGGTATTTCTTCCGTTCTATATTTTTCTCTCTATCTCTTCATGTCTCCCGTCACTCTAACTCTTTCTTTCTAACACTCTCTGACTAATTTATTTTCGACCTATCTCTCTCTCTCTCTCTCTCTCTCTCTCTCTCTCTCTCTCTCTCTCTCTCTCCCGATCTGTGCGTCCGACTCTCGCTCCACGATGGCTTTTTCTCGTTCTCTACCTCTCTCTCTCTCTCTCTCTCTCTCTCTCTCACACACCCTCTCTCTCAATATCTCTCACCCCCCCCCCCCATCTATCTCTCTGTCTCCGTATGTTTATTTTTAATCCACAGCATTTTTCTATCTATCTATCTATCTATCTATCTATCTATCTATCTATCTATCTATCTATCTATCTATATTTTAATCTCTATGTCTCTCCCCCAGCCACTCAAATACAATTAAAACACTTATTTTTTAATTGCCAACCAAGTGAAAGGCTTATATTTGCTGTCTTTCGTTTCCATCTACGAAAGAGATTGCTTTTACTGATAATATTTCACAATTTAAAAATAAAGTTTACCTGCTTATTCTTCGTTAATTTTAAATCGCTTTCTCTAGTTCTCGAGTACTTAGGACTTATTAAATATCTTCTAGCTCAAATGAATTTTATACTTCTACTACACTAATGAAATATTAAGAAAAATCGCGTTCAACTGAACATTAATTAAGTGAAATCGTTATTGTAGTCCATTTCACATGTCATCTAACCTATTTCTATTATGTACACTTTATCATGTTATTGAAGTATTAAACCCCTTAAGGTTTATTTATTATAGCATTTTTTTAAAGCAATTAAATTTGATAATATGCAGGTTTTTTCTTTAACTATATACTATTAGGATAATCTTACGATCGTTGTGAAATTCCTCTTTATTATATTGACCTATGAATGCAGACAAAGAGCTATGGAAATAAGTAAATGCATCTAAAACTGAACCTCTCACGTCATGGAAAAAGAATGTAGGCTTGTAAATCTTTTTTAACCTTGACAAACTAAAAAAAAAAAAAAGAGGTAAGAATAAGATTAACTGTAACTGTAGTTTAAACCACGCCTGACAAATTATGAATTCAGGGCTTAAGTGCGACCCAGACAAATAAATAATTGGTTAAGTTCTTAGCATCATAGCCTCATGACTGGAAAAACATTGACCTCTTTATCATAAGTATAACATTGACTTTGAACTTCACTTTTGCTTTATTAAACACGTATGTTCTTAGTGATTAATATCATCGTATTCATTATCTCCATCATCATCATCATCCTCATCATCACCACCATAACCATCATTATCATCAATTGTTTCAGAAGTGGATCATCAAATTAATATCTATACGCTAAGCCACACGTCTTTGAACTCTTAAAATAAAAACCCCTATTATGTCCTAGGTCCCCAGAGTGTTTCGTTCTATATAAGTAAATGGATGTGATCAGAGAGTCAGGGTCTCAAACAATGATCACAGGTTTAGACGTATTCTTCAGATCCTGAATCTATGCTTTAAACAAGAAACATTATTTTATCATCTGGAAGAAGTTATCTTTTTTCGGGCTGAGAGTCAGAAGCCATGTTTTTTTTTTTTTTAATTTTATTTACTTATTCATTTTATTTATTTATTTATTTTTGTGATGCAAACGGTTCAGAGCGATTTTGGTATTGACAGATAGAAAGATATATAGACAGGTAGATAGATAGATAGACAGAGAGATAGGTATAATAAGATGTTCATGGAAAAGAGATCTACAAAGTTTTAATAACTGAAGCTTTTATTTTGTTTATTTTTTGTTGCTTCGACAGATAGATAGGTAGATAGATTGATTGATAGATGGATGGATAGATTGAAAGATACAGGTTTGTAAATAGACTGAGAAACAGTCACACTGGCTGACAGATAGAAGAACAGAAGATACCCAAAGAGAGAGGCAGAGAGACAGTAAAGTCAGAAAGCAAGGATAAAGAGAAAGACAGGGAGAGAAGATAGAGACAATGAAAGAGAAAGAGTGGGATAGACAGAGGGATCGAGAAAATGCAAAAGATGTATAATGGGATGGAGGAAAAAAACAAACAGGATACAAAAAAATTGAAGTTGTGAATCTACGAGTTATTTACTATTTTAACTCGATTTAAAGTAAATATGTAGATAATAGTTTTATGCCCTTTCTGAATTTGAACGACATTTACGTATTGTGTTGCAATAAAATAAATGTTTCACACCCCTCCCCCTCTAGATGACTTAAATAAAGCAGGCCTTATGCTAGTGTATTTCACTTGTTACGCTGTTGTAGTTAAAAACTATTACAAGTGGTCAAAGGGACACAACCAAGTAAAATTTCTTTTTATTAACTGTGCGTGTGTGTGTATGAGTTAATATTAGAAGCAAGAATAAATTTACAACTTGTATTAATTTTCTCGTCTATTTACTGTCACTTTGTACGTTTGCTATTTTTATCTTTGAGTTGATACATATCAATCATTTTTTATGATAAACCTTAATCGGTATTCGGTAGCATTTCTATCTAAGATTAATCGGAAAGATAAGAATGTCTTTAACTATAATCTTATATTTTCTACTTTGTTGAACCGAACGCTTTAGGTAAGTAAGGGTATGTAATACGACATTGACCATCTTAAATATTTACCAATTCTACCATGTTAAAAAAATAACATTTAAATTGCCACTACAGCATGATCTATCGGTGGGCAGGTTTTCTTACGGTCAAGACCTAGACTTTTTTTTTGTCATAGTCCACTATTTTGATATACGGTTTAAAACTGTTCTTGAACTCTCCATACATTGTGCCATTTATTAAGACATCACAGCTTTCGAGGATATTCCTCCATTTTCTAAACAATCACCTCTAATTAAAAATAAAATAAAACTGTTGTGTATTATTATTATTATTATTATTATTATTATTATTATTATTATTATTTATTTATTTATTTATTCATTTTTTAATATTATGAATGTTAACTGAACTGGTTGAATTTTGCAATGATTAAAATTTTTTTTTTTCGTTTTAGCTGATTACCAAAAGATAAATATTTTATCCAGACGTAGAAATGAGAAGACATGAAAATCGCAATCGAAACTCCAATATTTGCTCCTCACACACACACAAAAAAAAACTATTGAACATAAGCCGGGAAAAAAAACAAAAAGAAAGCTCTTTTTTTTTTTTTTTGGTCGTAATAAGAACCCCCCCCCCCATTTTCCCTGCACGATTATGACTCTTTCAACAAGAATGTCATTATGCCACATTAGTGTTAAAACATATGAGATACTTTAGTTTTTGAATCTAAGAATATTTATAAAAAAAAAAAGTCACCACGGGGTCGAAGTCTGACCTAGAGCTTCTGTGGTTTGCCATTTTTTACTTGGAAATGGATATTAATGGGAGCATCGGTCTTCTTGGAACCATTCGTAAAATACATGAAACACTGAAAAATCTCTAGAGCATGTCTTTTTCTACTTGATGTAAAATATTCCTTGTGAAACTTATGTGAAGTTAACTTATCATTATAGATGTTCTTACCAAGGATAATACTTTTGAAAAAATATCTGAACTGTTGGACATTTATGGAATAAAAATTACTTTTTACAAATCTACGTTGATGATGTTCAATTATATGCATTGCTAAGTTAAAGACACAGAAGTCACAGAACAATTAAACGGTCATCAACATATTCAAGGATCAGCTTAATCAATTGACAAAATGGCATGAATTATGAGAAATCTTGACAGGATAGTTTTGGGTTGCAGGCATTCTGAGACTTTCTTTGGCCTAATGAATAAAAATAGCAAACTGTCACTATGAAACTCACTCTAGTTCAGGTGTTGAGAATCAACAGTTCTTTTTTGAAATGCCGTTTGGAAGTGCATGTTATGGTTGTAACAGAGAGACATGTGTGAATGTCCGTACCACTGTAGAACGAGATTTTGATTGTAAAATATTCCCTCATGTTGCTAATATTAATCATGTAAGGAGAAAAGAGGCGAGGACAAAGTCTAAGTGGATACAAAAAGGCCTGAAGAAAAAAAAAATCTTTGAAAATCAGTCTGCCAAAGGAAAGCTTAGGTAAAGATCTTTATGGAGATTATTTTCAGGTCAAAGAGTTCACCCAAACATTCCACATAATATCACACATATACATGTAAAGCCCTTTTTTTTAAATATCAAATACACATTATAACAACAATAAAAAGGGGAAGCCAAAACACATTCATAGATCAAATTAAAGGTATCATTATATTGTGTTGAAAAATAGATGGAAGTTTATTATATCACAAGCACAAGACTTGACACCATCACTGTTAATGTGCTCAAATAAAGTTGATGTTATATATAACCACGAACACAAAGGCTATTACAAAACATTGTACTGATTTTTGGATTTTAATAATTACAGTGAATCAGATAATGTATTTAGCTTACTTCAGTTGACTTCTGCAGCAAATAAATTGAAACTGACACCATTGTTTTTTTTTTCTCATTGTCTTGACACAGTGATATTGACAGATCAACATTTTGAAAAAAATTTGATATAATGTTAGGAATAAAAATCAAAATGTTTAATTATGGGATCTTTTATGATAATATTCTTCTTCTACTTCAACTTCCTGTTTTATGATTACTTAGGACATTGGACATTGAATTATAATCAGTCTATCCACATCTACAATATTGAGGACAAGAAATAGGAAGCAAATAAATTGTCAGGCTTGCTTCTTAAAACCTATCTCTATCTGAGATTCTTAAAAAACCCTAAAAAAGATAAAACATCAGAAAAATTTAACATAATCTTTTCAATTTGCATGAGCTATTCCTCAAGCATCACCAACTACTACGTATGTTTGTTTAATGCTTATTGTAAAAAATGCCCTATAAATGGAGAAAACTGTGCCTAATGGGCTTTGTAAGTCACTGACTAGGATCAGGGAGGAATGGAAAGAAAAGAAACATATCTAAAACTTCTGAAGTATCAGGAATGTCTGTTGATATTATTTTTTCTTCCAACATGCAGAGATGATATATTAATAATTTTACAATTTAAATCATATCACCAATGAAAGGTGTTCAGTTTTTTCCTACTATTCCCCACATTCTGTTTATGGTGTAATCAACCTAAAACATGTTGAAACTTTACTAAACGAGTAAAATATTTCCGCTCTACTTTCACTGAAAGTTATGATTGACTCTTTATCATACATGCCTTTAAGAAAAAGGGAAAGACAAATAAAATCTTAAAACCTCCCACTTGTTGAGTTGAGCATCTTGAAAGTAAACTAATAGAAATCAGGATTTTGTAATGATTGATTAGGATCATTGATGACTCATTTTAAAAAACTCAATATTTTCAATTTTCATATAATATTTATCAAACCTATTGAACTGCATATTTACATAAAGCATTATCAAGTTACACTATAACAGTCTGGAATTTCAGTATGATCATAAAGCTAAATAAAGCAAGTTGGAAAACCCTAAACCAGAAAGATGCTATGTTAGAAAAAACTTAACCTACAACCTCAGTACCCATGTTAAACATGAGATCATAGGCACAAAATACTACTTAATAAAAATTAATTGTCCCACTTTATTACACTTTTTACACTTGTCATCTCACAGAATGTATCTACACTTGCACAAAAGGCTTCATTGTTTAAAATACAATCAGCAAGATTAAAAAGATTGCTGTGCCAAATTCAACAAGACAACAGAGTACATGTAAATTAGTCCAAATCTAAGGAGTGTATATTTCAACATTTGCTAAATACCAGGGTCATCCAAGTCTCAACTTAAGATCCAATAACAAGATCACACCATACCTCTTCTGAGTTACGCTAGAATTACAGCTTTGCTACACAAATATTTAAACCAATCTTCCAATAAATGCTTGGAAAACAGAAAACCTTGATAAGTATAACTCTACCTAACAATGTGTTTTATGAATTCATAAATTAATAAATTGCAAAAAAATAATAATTACAAAACCACTATTTAATTGCACATATCCTCGACAAACGTAAACCAGAAGAGAGATCATATCAAGTGTTTGATAAGCCTTAGCAAGAGCTGCATGTTTCTCATATTATAATTATTTTAATGAATATAAATGAATCAAATCTTATTCAAAATTATGGATTTACAAAAAAATGGATTGTTACAGAAAAAATTGTCTCAATAAAAGCTGTGAAAATTGTATAATGAAAATGAAGTTCTGTTTACTCTTCGAACCCTGTGAACAGTACATGTGACCTAAGCATTTTGTAAGACCAGAGTCATGCCAAAAACTGACATCTTAATCTGAAATGAAAGATATCAAAGATAAAAAGAAAATGAAAAAAAAGAGGGTGAGACTTGTTACATGTTAAAAATAATTACGCTTTAAACAGAAAAAGGTATATAAAAATATACAAAAGCTGGGCAAATTCACAATAAGTAAATCGCAGATACAGATGGATACATTGGGTATATTTTGTAATACAAAACCTGTACAAGTGTAGAAATTTATCAATGAAAATAATTTTGAATTTTCTTGAAATATAAGGAGGAAAGAAATATGAAAATGTATGTGTAGTTTTAATTTACAAGTTACAAATCTGGACAAAATTAAGACATAATAAGTAGCAGAATACCTTAAAGCTTTTAATAAAAGGTAGGAGATACAAAACATGCAAGTGAACGATGTCGTCTGCTTAATTCAAATCAAATGGAAAAGAATTTGACAAACAAATGTACAAAATTAGAATTATGAGATTTAGGTAAAAGAGTAAAATGAATTAAAAGCTTATGAAGTGCAGCTTGCGATGGCAATTCATGCAAAAAGAATGGGTTTATTATTTTTAGGGTATTATTGAATATTTTCAGTGTGTAAGCTAATCCATAGTACTCCTTAGACAATTTTGTGACATATTGAAAAATATTGTGCATTTTTTTTTTGAAGTTTTGACCAGTTACTTGTGTTTCACACAACTCTGTGAAGAGATAGAAGCTTTCTTGCTCTTTTGAATAAGTGAGAAAAATATTGATCTTCTTTCAAATACTGTTTTCTCCCTCATATTCTAAATTCCTGCATTTGAATCTTTCAGTAAGATTGCATGACATTTAATGGTGTGTGTTATGAAAGATTGGAATGTACTTTACTTTGAACATCCTTTAGAGCTAAAGCACTACAATCAATATTTTTTAGCAGTAGGCACGAGTTCTGCAGTGCCTAGGGGAGGCTTGCTTTTTGCTTTTGAAATATATATATATATATATATATATATATATATATATATATATATAAAAAACTGTGATAATCTTGTAGTGCATAAATTACCAAATTTGCAAGAAAATATGAAAATCTAGCAAAAAAAGAACGATATGATCTGACTCTATTAACCTAGAATAATAAATAGTCCAAGCAAATTTCTTGGAGTAATAAAAAAATGGTTAAAAAAAAATTGGAAATGATATCTTTGGAGTAGAGAACTCATTGCTGAATTCATCATTTGCAATGATTACATTTCTTTAAATTAAAATTACTTTTATTGCACATTGACTTATCACAGGATAAATATTCAGAAATCTTAAAGTGGATGGAATAGAACTTATGTTTTTTTCTTTTCCTAATCTACTTCAGAGGAATGTCTACAAAAAATAACCAATTCAAATCAGTGTAGATTTTATATAAGATCTCAAACAATCACCTTTGATTGAATAAAATAAAAATCACAGCTTAGATAAAAGATAAATCATTGTGGTATGAAATGGCCCCATAAATGAATTATGAATGCATTGGAAATTTAATTTCTGGATTTGCATGATTCAATAAATAAAACCAGAAAACAAGAACATAAATAAAAGGTAGTCTTTCTTTACATTTGCAATTGTTTTTTTTTCCAGTCTACAACCACAACATTTTCTAGTAATAAGTAATCAATACTTTTTTCTTTCTATCCACACACTGACTCATGCAAATATTCTTAGCAAATTGCAACACATTTCTCAATTGAAAAAATTAGTGTCGCATTGGCATAGCTGTCATATATGCCAGGAATGATGGCACAGAATCATTCAATATGATGACAAATACACTGCCCATAGCTTCAGGTAAGCATCTCTCATATAGTTTTAATGCTATCAAACAGAAGCAAGGGAGATCCTGAATTGGCCATATTCTTTTTCATGGGACATTCATTCTTAACATCTTTCTCATACAGAGACATTTCACACTATTTAATGAAGAGACTGTTGTTAATATACTTCTTTACTACATGTTAGGTCTCAACTTCTTACAATAAATAATTTGAAAGAAACAGAAGCCTTGATGAATGTAAGAATATAGGTATGTATTGTTTGCCACTAAACGAAAAAAAAAATGAAGCAACTTGCTGGATGTATTTCGTTCATTTGTTTGCCCATTACAGGCATAATAGTGATTTAATTATCAAGACAAATCTGATTATTACATCATCAGTCTAGATCTAAAATTTGACAAGTGAAAAGATTCATATCAGCTAGGATTTTTTTGTTTAAACCCATAATCAAGTTTACTACCTTAGTAAGTATATAGAGCAAAAACAGAAACTTCTCTAAACAATTGTGCTACATGTGGAGACAGATGAACAAGGGAAATTACTAACGTCTATTGAAAATGATCAACAAAAATCTGGCCAAATTATGAGCTGATTGATTGATGATGTAGCTTAGGAAAATCTTTAAGACTTGAATGTTGTAGAAAGAGAAAACTGCATGCGAAAAAATAAATAAAAAATAAATTTTCGTTAGGTTTATAATGAAATAAGTCAGAAAATAGATAAGCAAAACTAAGAGCATACAGATAATCCTCTTCTCAAATCATAATTGTATAAAGTTAGTGCATGATCTTTTGCCTTTTGTAGGATAATATATATGTAATATTTTAAGATGGGTGGGCCATAATCAAATAAGCATTAGTACTTACAAGTAGTCATCGTTAAATCAGAAAATATTGTTACACTTCAACTAAATTTCTAAACCTTTTACCATCAAAATTTTTTTATGGTTGTGAGAAAAAAAAAGGAGATCAATAAAACTTTCTTTATGATCAACTTTGTTTCAAACTACTCAAGATTCAAAACTAATATTGAAAAAAAAAAGATATCTATGATAGGATATCTTTGAAATAGGAATATTGTTTCATGACTTCAGCTGTTTAAGCTAAAATTATATAACAAACATCAATTCTTATAATGACTGTAATTGAAAGAAAAAAACAATGAGATTGCCAAATGCACAGAAAAAAAAGTTATAATCAGTAATTTTTTATGTATTTGTAATCTAAAGTGTAAACATGACACATGTGTTAAAAAATTAAAGGGAATAAAGTGAAAAAATTAAAAGACATAACTGAATTTATCTGTGAGGCAAATTGAATTTTCTGCCACAAAATAATAATAGAAACTACTTTGCGTAGTGGCAATTTGATAAAAAAAAAATCTAAAAACTGGCACAGTATGAAGAATTGTTGAAGAGTCTAGAGAAACTTTATAATTAAAACTAAAAAGCATTATAATTTTTTTTGTGTGAGCAAATGCAATTTAAAAGAAATATGCTGATGCAAGACAAAATAACAACTCCACATCACTGATCGTCAAGAAGAGACAAATTTCCTTCAAATTCCATTTCATAATGCTCCAATTAATGTATAGTAAATGTCAGGAATGCATCACGTTTTAAAAAAAATCTAACTTTTTTTAAAGTTATTCTTAACTTTTTCCTGAAATGCCTTCAACTACTTTTTTTGTTTAAAGGTCTAACCCGAAAACAAAGAATTTATACAAAGCAAAAAAAGCAGTTTCATTATAATGAGCAGCCACTATTCATAGAAATGATCATGTAGTTCAGTTTAAAAATTTTCACCCACAAATTAACTATATATACATGTTCTTTTTTTTTCCCCATAGATCTATCTCATAGGATAATGCTCTTAGATAAAAAGTGTCCCAAATTTTAATAAATGTCAGCCTTTGAAAAATTAAAGAATATTCAAAGATTCCTCCAAACTCACAGATCATTGCTTCTCAGTTCTTTGTTAACAAAAAAATGAACAAGGTAAACATACATATTTTTAGATAAATGCTTCTAGTAACATTGACTGGAAAAATTGAGCTTATGATCCAAGAGGAGCAACCAGCTACCGGAAAGTTTCATCCTCACTGTCTATCAAGTTGTTTCGAGGGCGGTTCAGGGAGGTTTCCTCTGTGTCAGAGCTGTTTTCAGCGAATTTCAGATGTAATAAAATCATAGGGAATGGAAAAGACCACAAGAAAAACTCAGTACCACAGATCAATAGTTATAGAAAAAAGACATACTAAAAAATAATGCTTGCAACGTGTAAGGGCTTTTCAGGGATATCTTCATATTTTTTAAATACTCAATCTTTCTTAGCTCCATATGCATATTTATCTCAATCTCAATTCTTTGCAGAAAAAACACTACAATAAAACAATAATAAACAATGACAAGTAACATAATGTTACATCAAATGTATACAAAAAATATAAATTACAAAAAAATGATGGTTTCCAGATCATTTGACTAGAGTATTCTGGCCTACTCCCCCCCACAAAATGTGTGCAAATAATTTTTTTTATAATTTATAAAAATTTATAAACAAGGCCTTGTTCAAAAAGGTTAACATGCTCTTTGCTTTAAATTGCTGGGAAGATGAATTGCGGAATTCAACATACAAAAAAGCTAAGGAAAAAAAGATTCAGTGATCCAAATGAACCTGACAAGCTAATACTCACGAATAATGAATTTCTTCGTCAGAATCATTCAACATGGAAAGAGCTGGATTATCTCTAAAATGAGTCTCTGGAAAAAAGGTAAAAGTATAAACCATTCATATAATTGGCATATTTTAATTGAAGAAAAATAGAACCAGTTCTATTTCTCACCGAATTGTAGTTCATTGTAAATATGTACTCTGCCATTTGCAAGAATTTTCTAATCTGAAAAGAATGTTCTACTTGGTCACATCAATAATGACTAACAAATTTAGCGAAACTGTCACCTTTTTATCAAAATAAGATTAAAATAGGGGCTTGTACCCATCCAATGAAAATGGCACATTCCTCCACTCCCAGCTTTTCCTAGGAGAAAAATAAATATATAAACTATAGCAAAGACATTTTACAGAAACAAATAAATATAAACAACTGAAGTAAATAACATTGCTTTGAAAAACTTTTTTTTTAACAGTATTCTTATCTGTGGGCTACAAAATGATGTCAAGATATCAAAACTTTTATTTCTCAAAAGCAAGAAAATCTCACACTTTGCATATAATAAGAGAAAAATAAACTAACTTGATTCAGCAACAAATAAATAAACCACAGAGCATTAAAAACTTACCAAACATGGCATTAGGTGAGGGTGAGTACACAAAAGCCATTGTGTAGAGATAAAAGTTGAGCAGGCCATAGAGTGCCACAAATTCTGCAGAGTTCTGGTAACTGGTGGAGAGCTCAGCAACAAAGTTGTCTTGTAAGACACCACTACCAAAACGCATGGCAGTGATAGTGATGCTGGTGCTGACTACGATAACCATTAATGCTGTCATGAACTTGAGGCGTAAGTCTGGGTCACAAGAGGAAAAAAAATATGCAGAAATGTGACATATGGTGAAAATCCACTTAATATTATGCTTTATTTTTACTGCACCATCTTAAAAAAAATGAAGACACAAATAACACTTGAATTGTATCACAGTAGTCTCCCAATAAAACACGCCAGTTAAGCACATGCTTCGGCTAAATGCAACCTGGAGCACTGCACATAAAGAAATTGAAAGTATAAATTCATTGCGAGATATGTGTACTCCATAATAACAAAAAGTGCGTGTAGCATGCTGGTCAGTACGATGTTGCAACTAACATAATGTGCTCTACCTACTGTCGACGCACAAGGGAAGCAACATTATATTTTTTGTAATGTACCAAGGGAAGTAACTGAACATTTTTATCACTTTTTATAAAGACACGCATCTCCTAAATTAAGGCTATTGAAGCCTCCGAAAGACTGTTTGTAAAAAATTATATTATGCTCATCACAAAACCCTTACACAGGCCTGATATATAAAATCTCATTTCTATACGATTATATCTGAACTAGATCTAGACATCTATATTACTGTGAACCTTTTGATCTAATCTTATGTCAGTGTTAGAATCAGACTTAGATCTAATGTGCGTTTTTTTCAATGAAACTCCATTTTGTAAGGAAGACTTTAAAAAAGACGCATTTTTTTCTTCTTAACGAAGAGTGAACGGAATTAATAACCACCCACTAATCAACTAACCAACCGGGTCAAAAATAAAAGGCACACAGGTAAAATATCGAAAAAAGACGCATTTAACACTGAAATAAAATTTAGTGATCCATATAAGTGAAATGCCAACACTTTACTCCGTGTAAAAAACATTCACAATATTCATGTAAAAACTCAAAAGAGCATTTTCATAGGCATTTTCTCAATCTATTCTTCCTTTAGATAAAAAACATTTTTTGGTATTTTCAACCCACCCTTACTTGTCTTAGAAAATCAAGTTCTGCCACAAAATGTCTCATTTTGTGCAAACACTGCACATATATGAACAAATATATTCTTTGAATTCTTTTAAATTATCACAATAATATTGGGTAAATGAAGTAATTAATACACTCAAAACATCCTCCAAGCTTATTAAACATCCCACTGTCTTTTTCATGGCCTTATTTGATTTTAAAACAATTTTGTAGAAAAGTTATAGATAGATGTTTTTGTGGTACAAGTCTCTTAATGGTGGTAGGACCTTACTCTTGAAGTAGATGTTCTTATGAATACCGACAAACCATGGGTCTTCTTTTTTCAGTTATTCAAATCTATAATCAAACAAAAATTAAGAAAGCAGCACTGGATGCAGTCAAATAATTCACAACTCTTTATACAAAATAACTGGTCTAAAAGCTAATGAATTATACTCTTCAAAAATCAATTAAAAGAATATGAGCCATGCTTCTCAAAAATTTGATTAACAAAAACTATCTTGGTCTTTCTGTTCAAACCCCACCAAATCTTTTTATTTACAAAACCGAGTGATATTAGATAACTTCCTCTCTAATTATGCTTGCAAACAGATCATACTCACCAAAATATGGCATAAGCCTTAGTTCTGCATATGCCCGCACCATAAGATAAAGCAAATAGAGAATATAGAAGCCTCCAAATACAAAAAACATGATCTTGAAAGCCTGGAATTAAAAATAAAGGTATTCAATACATTACGATGAAAGATTTGCCATCAAGTTTCTAATTCAATTAGAATAACCATTAGTGAAATCATATTTATGTTTCTATTTTTACAGTTTTACAAATAAAAAATTCAGAAATAAAATAAAAAAAAAAAGAAAGAATACAAAACAAGCATTTTATTTCCTTTATTTCTTCATGTAGGCCAAGGTGGTGAAGAAAACTTAGCTCTGAAAAACTCACCTCGAAATTAGTAGTGTCCAATCTGTAGTAGTAAGTGGGGTCTTGCAATTCATTATATTCTTGCCAAGAGGCAAGTGTGACAGCACAAAGCCAGATGAGACCCACTATAATCAGCTTCGGGAAGTAAAAGCGAGAGAATCTGCGATCCGTCTGGAAAATGAAGAAAAGAGGGAAAAAATCTTTAGTAATCCTTTGAGATAATTCAACCGAGAAACCACTTTTATTTTTATAAGGCAATGCAACCTCATAATTCTGCTGGAAACAGTAGATACAAGTAAGAAGCTGTATCAAGATGTGGAATATGCTTACCGGTTAAAAATTCTACTTAAGATTTTTGTTTCAAAATGCATGTGGATAAAATACTAATAAGAAAAACAAGTTTACTGCTGATTATAGTAATGAATTCTCTTCCATAGGAGGTATGATACACGTCTTGTAGATCTACCATGATAGCCTCAACTATTTTAAACTTAATGAGAAACTATAAACTTTGTAACAGAAAAGCTGTTGGTGCATGTGGAAACTGCAATTGCTATTTATCATGATGGTTGTTGAAATTATAATTATTTAATCAACAAATTTATCATTTAGTAGATACATGTGTAAAAATAATGATTATGGTTGCTAATGTTGAGCCATTCAATCCAACTCAGAGTAAAGAAATCAAACAAAAGTTTATGCATATCTGAAAAAAATCTTAAAAAAAAAAAAAAAAAAAAAAATATATATATATATATATATATATATATATATATATATGTTCATACTCTAGGATATAACATTCTAAAAATTTTCAGCAGACAGAGATGATAATTTCTTGGACAAATTGACAAAACCAAGAATATAGTACAAAGATCAACATGTATTAAGATTCTAAGCTTACATTACCTGTCTGACACTATGATAGATGCAGAGCCAGAACAGCAGCAAAGCACTAAGGAACGTAGCTTGAAAGAAGCCGTCTAACATTCCTGGAAGCCAACTGTTCACCAGGAAGGATAAAGGGAAAATGGGATCTGAAAAATAATATACACGGAAGGGCAATAAGGTATGGATTCACAAGGAGAAAAAGAAATTAATAGCATCTACCAGAATATACAATATTCAAAATAAGTGATTTGTGACTCATTACAGTTATTGTATAGTCCACTATTACTTCTCATACTTTTTATCACTGAAAAGAAAAGAAAAGCACATATATTTTGTGTCCTCTTCCATTTCATTTGCTTTTGCTTTCCAGACACAACAGAGAAATTTTATATGAAATAATTTCAATATGCAACATTCAACAAGGCTGCAACCATTTCACTCATTAAAAAGTGAGAGGTTACGATTATTTTCCACAGCATATATTCTGATTTCAAATGATAGAAACCAATTTCTTCTGCAGAGTCCACGTGGATTCAATCTGAAAAGTGTGTTACCCGAGGTGACTGGACTAAAAATTAAAAAAAAAACATGTGAATGAAAAAACTTTAATTTTAAGGTAATTTAAAAAATTTTTAAGGCCATATTCTTTCAGTCAAGTCAACTTCTAAGAGATTTTTCTTTTTAAGTTTGAGTTTATACCCAAAAAGCCTGTTAAGTAAGCAAACGAATTCTTGATAGAAAATTTTGATAAGAAATAAATAGAGCTAACAATGGTTAACATCATAATTCTTCTGATCGAAGAAAAGAAAATTAAATAGATTTTACATTGAAAAAGCATATAAAAAGAAAAATTCTTGAAACACAGTTCTTTTTACCATTATACAAAAGAAGAAGAGGGAGCAAAACTGACAACCATTTCTGCTCTATGGACCAGTCTCTCAGAGAAAACTTGCGTAAACAATGGGCATACCAACACTGAAATAGAGGTTGAAAAACTTAAGTGAAAACACTACAATTCCATTTTACTTAATTTTTTTTAATATAACGCCTTAACTGATTTATTTGCCAATTTAGGTAAAGTATTTTTTGCTTTTTTGTTTTTTCTTTTCAATGTAACAAAATGTAACCTTTCAATGCAAGGTTTTCTTTACCAAATCACTGAAATTCATATCAACAAACATTCAAAACTTTAAAAAAATAATGGTAGAGAGAAATCCGTTATTAAGGTAACTTGAAATAACCGTACCTATAAAAAAAAAGCCTAAGATTGATCTTGGTCAGTGTGAAAAAACACTACACCTTTGTGCTTGATAAAAAAGAAGAATGGAGCGCCAGAAAAGTAAAACATTACCCGTCAACGATAAAATCAGATAGAAACAAATTATTTAGCTTTCTATAGCCTGAATTGAGTGGAACAAAAGTTTAAGTATAAACATGGAGAATCGGAAATTTTTATCTTCTCAGCCTGCATTTTGAATCTGCGTTATTAGGATTAAACTCAGAAAACAGTCCATGACTTAAAACAGTTTAGTACTTACTGTCACAAAAAAGCTCAGAACTAAAAACACAAAGCGTATCCAGATCTCTATTTGTGTAAAAGCTGGGTTGTAGCTCTTGAACTGTACGACATTAAACAAAAAAAAAGTGGTTTGATTTGAGTGAAAAATGAATCATTATGCTTTCCAACATTGAATCCCAAGAGTGATTAATGAATCTTCAACTCAAACTTTATTTTAAAACATTGTCAATTGCTTGAGAAAGTCATGCATTAGGTGAAACGTAAAAGTTAATTTTGAGGAATGAAAATAAAAAAAAAAGCATAGACCGACCAAATTAAATACTGGGGTAAACTCAATGGCTTTCCCCCTACCTCCTTTTCCTAAACTCTTTTTTGTTTGAGTACTTTGATTTGAAAATAACGAATTACATAAGTGATTTTGCTTTGAAGAAACTTTTTTTAATAACTATTTGCATGAGGACCAAGTTTCTCCAAAGGTTGAAAGACAGCAGACAAGATAATAATCTCATTAACACAATTTAAGTTGATTACATTGTTTCTAGCAAAACTTAACACATTTTCTACTACCAACAATCAGTATCATTAGAAATATAGAATGATACAGATAATTTAGTCAGAAAAAAATTATGTTAGAAGCATCCATCCTAATGTTAATACATGTTGAACTACATTGAGCTTTACCGTAAAATGCACATCTTTAATTGCCAATTTGCTGACATCAAGATTGTAGAATACAACAGTAATGATATAGTACGCATAGTCCAAATAACCTAGGTGCATCACAATGAGGTCATCACATGCATCCTGCAAAAAAAAACCAAAACAATAAAAACTTGGCTTTTAAGTATAAAGAATGCTGTCTAATTAAGTCCTTACATTAAACCAGTCAACTGTCTGTTAAAACCATGTTCAAAATTTGCTACAAGAGATGCGAAAATGTTATTAAAGACATATCTCAAACAGTGAAAAGGAAAGAGATTCTCTCTTATAAGATCACTATGGTGCATCTAAAAGATCTGATATGCATACAATATATTGAAATTCAGACAAAATGAAATTACTTGTAATTATTGATAAATAAAACAAATTGAAAATAAACTGTTTTGACTTAGGAGAGGACCACTGGGTAAGCAATGCCGTTTGTTTTCTAACAGAGTAAAACGTAACATGTGAAACAATTATTTGCCTCAGAAAAAACTAGCATTAAATATCAATTACATAATGTATAATCACTATGTTACTTGAAGCAAACCAAAAATATACCTGACTGCACTTAAGCTTGCGTGTCCTGTTGCGCATTTCTGTGCTTAGGGCTGGATTAGACGACTCCTGAATGCTCTGAGCATCTCCATTGATTCCTCGGATCAAAATACCCATCTGAAATTCTTGTTCAAATTTTGAACCTGAATCATAGAAAGTAGCATTTATAATAATTATTAGTACTTTTAGATTGCTTTGGGATAGTGTCGCTCAAACGGGAAATGGTCAGTCAGTACAGGTATCAATCCCTAGAAAAAATCATGGTGTTATTGGGAAAGCTATTCTTTGACTTTTTCCTCAGTCACCAAACAACACATGATTTGAAATGTTATCAATGAATAAGCGCATAACAAGCAGCAAAACGCAATGCTCTGAAATATTAGTTTTGATCTGGTGGATTGGCTTTGAATTTGCCTCTCAGGGAGAAAGATGTAATTCAGTTTGGATTCTGCAAGAAAAGACTTTGAATACCAAATATTTCAACCAACTAGTCATAATAATAAAAAAAAAATCAAAAGCATTGATAGACAAATAAACAATTTAAAAAGTACTGCTAAATTCAAAGGGCATAGTAATCATAGTTACTCTCTAATAAAAATATGAATCTAGGGAAAGTTTCATAATTTTAGCTTTCACAAAGCACACTTAGACAATCATGATCATATTTGCCTGATTACATAAGTGATTCAAGTAGAGATATAATAATGGTCAGATGATCCTTTCCAAAAGAAATTGGAAAGCAAGCCTGTGTTGGTTTGTTTCAAACATGTCACTTTCCTAGTTTTCAGCCATCACGAATCATAGTGACTATACCATGCAAGTTTAAAGGAACTTTGCTTTTGGAAGTCAATAGAAAAAGCATTAACCTAAAAGGCAGTAGGCATGAGCCAAGGATTAAGATATTTTGATCTTTTGAGGCAATAACTATCAAAATATAGAAGAACACATTTAAAATCTTACATAAGAACAACACTGATCTTAAAATCAAGCTTTCATTAATGGAGTCATGAAGTCAATAATAAAGAAAATATAAAATGTGGCACTTAATTTTACATTCCCCCTATTTTTGCTTTTCGTTTTTTTAGCATTTTGATTACAAAAAAGTGTATTTAATAAGCATGCATAGTATTGTGCACAATGAAAGCTAGCTGAGAAACTTTACCTTCATTTTTTTCACATCTAATACAAAAATACATGATTGGCCAAATGCCAATGAATTCTATTCACTTGTCTATTTACTTTATTTGAAAGCAAAGCAAAAAAAATAAATATGTGGCCAGTGACAAAAAGAAAACTTATGAATGCAAAGGATCACATCCTTGCTGTAAGACATAATAAATATTGCAATGTAGGTCTGCATAACATAACTTTAGGGAAAAATGTTTTCAGTGTTAAATGAAATTTTTATAAAGTTTCTAAAATAAAAAAAAGGAAAAAAATATCATTAACTCATTTCTTTGCAAATATCAAAATTTCAGGATTATCAAGAAAAAAAAAATAATAAACTCATGCCATTTCTTTGGGTAAGAATTAAATTCACTTTATTTTTAAGGAACTTAATTTTTGGAAATCTTATCTCAAAGTACCTTTAAGCTCCTCTGTTCTAACACCAGCAATAAGCCACAGTTGCTGGTGAAAGGTCGACATAGGTGGAGAGTGAAGAATGAAGGGTCCAGTCTGAAACAGGTAAGTACAGAAATTTTTATTATATTGATTAACAGTTTTCCAAACAGCTACTTTTTTTGCAACAGTTTCAATGATTGGAGTGTGGTTCAACGCACATAATAATGAAGTTTGTAATGAAAAAAACAAATGCATGAATTAGTTTCAATCCTCTAATGTTATGCACTTTTCCAGTCCTAAAACTTTGAAAAAGTCATGTATTGGAGTTTCAACAGTTTATTATTAAGACTTTAATGTAGTACATTTTGCTTTTCACAAAAAAATTATTCGCATTGCAAACCTAGAAAAGCAATTTTTTTGTTTATATATATTATAACATTTTTTGCTTACAATTACATCAAAGCAGATTTTTCTTCCTTTAAAATCTTCCTAGGGATCTTAAATCTTTTAGTCTCCATGGCTTTTTATATACATCTAGCTTATCAAATTTATTATTGAAAAAATGTTCTTTGGCGAAGGACAAAATTTGATTCAAACGAAAATTTGACTTAGAATGTTTACATCAAAAGCGAAACTCTCATAGAAAACATAGTTTTAATTTCACGAATATTTCATTAAACCAGATAGCTTAAAAATTCAAATTCAACAACATGGAAAAAGTACTTTTTAGTGCATGCATATTATTCTATATAAAATATTATATAACATGTAACCTGAACATTTAATACATTTGAAATATATATAACTTTTCTGAGCACCTACATCTGATTTATCTGCCGGTTTTAAAAGCAAGGAACCATTTACTTCCATTGAATCTGTTATGTGCGGACCTGAGGAGGATTGCCATAAAAAAGTCAGTGAAAAGTCAAAATAATAGTTTTTAAATAGGACTGAATATGATGCTACACAGTAAAAATACACATTTCATTTCCTTCAAAAGAATTTAAAAAAAAAAGGAAACGAGATTTTATTTGACTAATATAAGACCAAATATAGGCATACAAATTTTCTGCAATAATAGGTTACAAGAGGTATTACATATTTTTTTTTAATCTCCTAACTCGTATGATTTCTGATGGACACAAACGAAGGGGGAGAAAGTCGAACTTAAAACACAACCGGTGATGGTTTACACACTTTCAAGTGTAAGTAGCACTCACCTGCAGTTCCAACCAGAACACTAACCAAGAAGAACATAAGGAAGGTCAGAAACACCATAACAAACTGCCTCTTGTTCAAAGAGTATAAGCGCATTTGAACGGACCTGAAAAATAAATTGGTAAATTTGCAGATCGGCCCAACTCACGTTAGGCTTCACAATTGGACATTTCTCAACAAAGGCAAAACTTGTAGTTATATAGGATTTAATAGCAACACAAAAATGCTAATATCTTGTAAAGTATTTATTTGCGACAAATAATACCTTCATATTCGTGTTCAGCATATATCAAATTAATAAGAAAAATACAATTTTAAAGCTTAAAGTGAGTTGGGCTGATGTCTTTATTATGCTTTTTTTTTTTTTTAATAAAATCGGTCTTTAAAAAAAGGTTTGGATGAAGATTTTTTATCTCTAGAGCTGTTGAACACGTTTCTCATGTGTTGAATACCTTTTTCTTTTTCCCAAACTGTCAGGATTATTTGTACGAATAAGGAACTAATCTAGAGACTCAAGATTTAGTTAAGTGGGTGATGTTCAAGGAATTTTGATCCCATAATAGATTATGCTCTTGTGGGATGGTCAAGAAAAAAATCCTTTAAATCTAGATCGAGATCTAGACGTCTAAATTCTTGATCACCTAGATTTAGATCTAGATCTAGATCCATATAAATTAGGCCTATAAGACAGCCCAAAGTTGGCTTAAAAGTTTCGAGGGACCCCAAACTCACGCTTCTAACTCTCGAGGCATTGCCATCGTGACTGGGAACTCTGAATCTAAATTTCGGATGGCATTAAAATTGTCGTTTAGATCTAGAATTTGGTATAGTTCTAGACTAAATGTTCTAGTCTGAGTGAGCGAAGATTGCAAACAAAAATTCCTGTTCTTCTCAGAGGTCTAAAGCAATCATTTGTTAGTGGAGATAATTTTCTTACTGAACGAATGAAAACTTCCGGTAAGGACGAAGCCCCTTCAGTTTTGTCATCTAATACTAGTGATAGTTAGCCTGCACAAATTTATCTCAAGGGTAATTGCAGTCTTTCTCTGATCTGATAACCTTTACAAAATCTTGCACTCCCCAGCCACAATATCTCTTCAATCTCCACTCTTCTCTCTACCCCCTCCTTTATTTGTCTATTTATCTATCTATTTAATTTCTCTCTATCGACTCCTTGTTGGACAACTCTCCCTAGCTTTTACATTGCCACACTCCATTTCTTTCTATTTATATATCTTTCTTGAATTTTTTTCCTCTAACACATATAAAATACCCATCGGGTATATTAAATGAACTTTTAATCTCAGAGAAAAAATGAATCAAACTGTGAACGGCTTTGTAAGAACCGCGTGTAAAATGCTCACCCTCTACACCCTCCCTCCTCTATACCTCTCTCATTTTCACACTCTCTGTACGGTATCTATTTATCTGCTTTTCTATCTATCTATATGTTTACATAATATACATAGACAAACGCACACACACACACCACATATATATATATATGAATGTATGTATATATAAGTGTGTGTGTGCGCCCAGAGGGTCCAATAGTTTGTAGTGAAATAAGCATCATGTTAAAATGTAACTCATCGATTATCATACCCGAAATTAATTACTATACATTTTAATCAAAATCACCCTTTTCGTCGCAATCTACAATCTAGCTTTTCCGACAATAACAATAACAATATCAACAACAACAACAACAACAACAACAATTAAACCCCCCAAAATTTGCCTACAGGCTAACATGTTTGCCACTCAGCCAGGTCTAGATTCTGTTTAGCTATGATAGAGACCACGAGTGTTGCCATCTCATCTCACCTTTCACATCGATCGTGGTGATACGTTGGTGCCAAATACTTGGAAAAAGCACTGAACGTATCTGAGAATTGGGACATGAAAGACCTGGCCTTGTTCCTAAACGCTGGTCCAGCAAATGCAAACGTGTAGTTATCCATCCCTGTTGAAATGTTAATGACCCTGCAAAGTAGAGATTGTAAGAGAAATTTTGATTTAATTTGCATAACGCAAGATTTAATTGTGATTGAGCGACAAGATATGTGAGATAATCTGATACATGCACAGACTTATATTATAAAACCCTTGATTTTTTTTTCTATCCTTTATAAAACTTGCTTTTGAACAATGTCTACAATTATGTACATCTATTTTGCTGATAAACCTACTTCTTAAATATATAATTCTAGGCATTATTCTTTAGGAGATTTGATTGTAAAATTTGAAAATAAAAAAATTCCAAGAAGAACCCTGGGATGTAAAAATTACACAGGTAATTGCGTCTCTTAAATGGAATACATTCTTCAAATTAAGTACGACTCGGCGCAATTGCAAACAGTATGGTGAACCAATACTGATTTTCATCTGATATAATTTGAAAGACTGAAGTTAGCATCTTGACATCCTATGAATATATTTCTCTGAGCATTTGTTATCTGAAAATTAAAGACACGAGCGAAAAACTGGACATCAATCTAAAATATTAAAGGGAACACCCAGATTTAGCATAGGTATGATAACGTACTCACTATTTTCCTTTAGAGTATTATCAATTTTTTTTCCAACAGGAGGTCAAGCAACGATTTTGCGGCTTACCCAATTTTCCCCAAATATTTTTGTGATAAAAATGACACAGGTATTAAGGCAAATCATCGAAAATTAAGGGGGGAAAAAGGATATTTTATGTCTACAAGCTTAAAGATTCTGACATTCTTTGGATGTTATTCTTTCTAGTTAACGAAGCATCACGTATAAATTTTCAACCTCTAGCTTGAAAACTACGAATCACATGACATACCTAGCTTAATTTTTATTTATCCAAACTGTGATCAAGAGAAGCACTATCCATGATTGTTGCAACCAGCCACAGAAAAAGACTTACATTGAATGAACAATTACATAATTCCACGAAACAATATTATTTGCAATCTAATAAAAGTCACCTAGGCTAAGATAATTCTTTCAAGCACAGAAAACAAAATGTTGTTTACCATGCTCTTCTAATCCCTATAGTTATATTGAATTGAGCAATACAAGATGGCAAATCATATGTGTCAGCATCATTACGATCTATTTCCGACCCTACACGATTTGCTTGCGAAAGAGTTAGTAACAAAAGACGTGTGGTGAGAAGAACGTGCTCTTGTCAAAAACTTGATGCTAGTTCTGACAAACCAAACCCATGCATCTGTGGCACTGGTGCTGCTGTAGCAGGAGCCGGGCAATTCTCAACACGCTCACGGTTCGAATAAAAGACCGAGTATGGTACGTTTCTTGAGCTTTTTCATTTATCTATCTGGATTTTCGGACTTAAGTATATACCCCTTTTTGCTGTGCTTAGAATTGCTTCATACATACGTTAAACGAAGAATTATTACAACTAGCACACCGTATCGTGTTCATAACAGGTAACCAGAAAGGTAAATTTAAACAATATCAACTGTTAAAATACTATTTTCTTGGGAAGAGCTAGTATGAATCTCGCGATATGCAAAAGTAAGACTGTTCTCTGAGTCCCAACCAATTTATACATGATCATAATGATTTTCTTGAGCAAAGTGATACTTTTTTTTGTTTATTAGAGGCCTATACTTGAGACTTGTTTTTGTGATGATCCACAGAAAGATATTAATTTATACAAGATCACATCAACTAAGATACAGGTGAAGAGCATACGCATTATTGTCCCCAAAGATATCAGGGTGACCACCAACACTTCTCATAAAGTCGTCTCTTGATAATAGCGAAAATCCTGTGACCCGGATTTAAAAAAAATGATACAGAATTACCGAATTCCGAATAATAGAAGACCGAATCCATATCTGGTCCTCTTGAGAGCATTGCGTGGTTCGGTTCGGCATTGATAGAGCGTATTGGGTCCTGTGTCTGGCAGTGAGCGTATCCAACCAGGCCGATCGATAGATTTCGTGTCGAGCGAGAGAGGAAAGGCGACTTGATCTTGCCCGCTGAAGGAGCCTCGCGGTGTAGAGCTGTGTAGATTGTTGCGTGTTTATTAACTGGGTTATTACCGTTGGTGTGTTTGGTTGCAGAAGAAACCTCGCATAAAGAGAATAATTAATAGAGAATCCAGAAGATTATGGACAACCAGGAAGAAGGAGGGTTGGAGATGAAGGATTTCAAGGAAAATGGGATATTATGTTCTTTAGATGTTGCATCTTCTATTATTACATGAGAAGGAAAATTGTTGAAGAGATTCACTAATATAGCTTCTCACATATCAAGCAAACAAGAAAAAAAAAATCAGAAGCGGCACAACAGAGGTAAAGAGAGGGAAAAAGAAAGGGAGAGGGAGAGAGAGAGAGAGAGAGAGAGAGAGAGAGAGAGAGAGAGAGAGAGAGAGAGAGAGAGAGAGAGAGAGAGATCGAGAGCGGGAGAGCGGAGAAAAATATAGAAAGAGAAATTTATATAGAGAGAGTTGAGAGAGATGAGAGAGAGAGAGAGAGAGAGAGATTTATATAGAGAGAGAGAGAGAGAGAGAGAGAGAGAGAGAGAGAGAGAGAGAGAGAGAGAGAGAGAGAGAGAGAGAGAGAGAGAGAGAGAGAGAGAGAGAGAGAGAGAGAGAGAGAGAGAGAGAGAGAGAGAGAGAGAGAGATCACTCTTAATTTTCCCAAGCAGAGATAACAGACCATAGCAAGCCTGTTGTATTGCTGCGATGAAACTACATGTTGGCGATCCCTGATCATGACCACCAGGTAATGGGGTCGAGGGTCGGCAGTTTCGGGTTGTTAAGACAATATTTGTACCAAAATATCCCCAACAAAAAACAGAGGGGCGTGGGATCCCATCAAAAGCTTAGGATTCGGAATAATCCAAAATTTTCTCTGCCTTAGATTTTCATTTCCTCCCTGTAACAAAACAAGATATCACGTGATGATTGATTAATGAAACTAATCAATTACTTTTACCGCAGTGTGAAGTGGTGCCCTTTTTAAACATTGACGTCTATGACTCATCTTATAGAAATGCATAAGGCAAAAACCTTAAGGAGACTTGCAGTATCTGAAAACAAGGGCATATGAAAGAGAGCTTCAAGAGGTCGTCATTGACCTCACCGCTTGAGGTAATTGAAACTATTTTCATTTTTTACCCATCACTCACACCTTTTACTTCCATTTCTCTGTCTGTCTACCTGCCTGCCTGGATGTCTGTTTGTTTGTCTTTCTCTGCCTGTCTGTCATTACCAA
>JAWDGP010002895.1:90000-172500 GCA_033675545.1 Elysia crispata | reverse complement strand
TGCCTCTCTTTGCGTCTATCAGTCTGTCTATCTATTTCTCTGTTGTTGGCTTTATCGGTATGTCTGTCTTTAGGTATGTATGTCTGTGTGGTTGTCGTTTTTTCGCTCTTTCTATCTGTGTGTCTTTCTCTTTTTCACTCCTCCCTCGTCTCTTATTCTATCCATCTCTCCGCTCCTCTCTCTTTATCTTAATCCGGTTTTGCGTTAGAGCTTTTCAAATACAAAGTCTACAGACCAGAAAAAAGAATAGTGAATTGTCGGTAGACCACTAGACAATATTACTCGCATCCACGTCCATTATGACGGGGATCTACCAAGGCCAACGTGATTATATCCGCGCGTTCATTTGCCTCTAAACAAATCAGACGCTTTAACCAGACCTTACTAGAGCACACAAGATAATCATTGTCCAGCCTAACTGGTGCGAAACTTGCAGCTGAAACAAAGCTTGATGAAGGTCGCGCCACTGAGGTACTACCAGAGACAACGACAGCCAGTTACTAATTAGATACGTTAAGACCGGCATGGGTGAGCACGGAAGTTAGCTCTGGGTGAGCCAGTCTTATCAGATTTTTACTCATCAGACTTTGCTCACGATTGTCGACTGTATTTACGCAATAACTATTTTGATTGACTTAAGCTTGCAGCCCAAATGCAAGCCACTATTTTTAAGTTGAGAGATCCAAACTGATGTCTTTATAAAAAGGAATTTAAACATATTTTGAGCTTTATTTTAGTGTTCTTTACGATAAGCGTAGATGCTGTGTAACAAAATCGTTAGCTTAACTGCACATGATTCTGCAATTGCACTGTTTCGGTTGAAAAAAAGATTGACCTATCAATGCTGCAACGTCTGCCTGCGTACTTTTCAGTGTTCCACCATCCTGTTGCATCATTCCGCAACCACAATCTTGTTCTACATCCTAACAGAATAATCGTGAGCTAAGTTTTTAGATACTCGATTAAACCAAACTGTTATAGACCAGACAAGATCTAGCGTTTAGTTTTTAGCTATTATTTATCTAGAGTGGTTTTGAGGCGCTATATGGAGGATAAAAAGTGGGCATATTGAAATAAATAAAGAAGTAAAGAAGGCGGTTGGGTCCTTACGTCAGCAATCACACCCTTTCATAATTATTCATGGGCGAGGTATCTGTCTAGACCACACATACACTGAGCAGCACTTTATTTCGTTAATTCCATTATATTGGACTTCAAATGATATCTTATTCTCGTGAAAAACAATGTACAAGAAGATTTAAGCAAAGCAGTGCAGTTAGGTGTATGTTTGCCGTAAACGGATATCTTACTTATGTAGGTCCTCAAAAATATCCATGGTGATTTGGTTGTACAAAGAATTCAGAGAAAACCTTCACCCTCTTTCTCCACCACCTTCTCCTGTTTCTTCTCTAACTCTTCTTCCTCCTATTCTTACTGCCCCCCTCTCTCTATCTCTGTCTGTCTCTGCCCCTAACTCTGTCTCTGTTTTTGTCTATCTGTTTTTCTGCCTGCTTATATTTGACTCTATATGTTTGTTTATTGATCGAATCTATTTTCAATTCCTACAATATAAAATGTGTATAGGGAATATGTTATCTCAGAAATAAAAAAAAATCGCATCTTTCTATCACTGAGAAAAATATCCTTAAACAAAATATTTCCTTCTATACAAATTTGCTGGCAACACTAAACTTGCCTAAACTGAAATTCGAGTTTATTTAATGAAATCAAAGTTTTACGCAATAGGCCTGATTTATTAATTTTCCACTCAAAGCTGCAAGGATATTAAGCAATACATCATCCTAACTCTCTCTTCACATTGGAATAGCATACAATGAATATGCTTTATCGCCTTTCCATATCTTTTCTGAAACATCTCGTTAAAACTGATTTGTTTTTTAAACTAAAACCGAGTCTAAACAGGACCTCTCTCTTGCTTTATACATTCTCCTTGTCCCTCTCCTCGGGGAAAAATGTCGCTTTGATGACGCAAATAGCTGCCCAATGGCACTGTGGGCTACACTTCAATATTTCCTCATAAACAATTTACCCTATAAATCGTAACAGCCAGACTATCTCTGGCAGCTGAGAAGCGAGAATTCTTGTCTGGTGATTTCGTTTTACAGGTCTTGAGAGATGTAACCGATCAAGTGCTGCCTCTGCTGACCAATTTCTCTGAGTTTTTTTTATATACTTCCGACTTGTTCTTTGATAAAGAAGATCATTCCTTTTTTTGTTTTGCGTGCTGTGCGTAGAAATTTAGCAGTGAATCCCAGGCCTTCCTAAATGCTACTGATGCAGTGATCTGCACAATCTGGCAAAGCGAACTTTTCATTTGAGTTAAATAACACATCTTTATTACACTTTTACTTTTCCAAATCTTTTGCAGCTCTCTAAATTACAGGCTTTCCTTTTCTGTCTTTGCTTTTAAGCTTTTTCTCTTCTTAACCATTTAGATTTCTATATACTTCCCAAAACATGTCAAACTTTTTAAGGTGATAATAGGTTATCTCTTGCTGCCGGCGTTCTAAATATTCTAGACTTTGCTGTCACTATGCACATGTAAACAGTTCTGGACATGAGCCAGAACTTATTTGTCTTCTATTTGCATCTGTTTTATGTTGAAGTGTAAAATCTTAGGTTATTTTAGACCTGTCTTGAAAGTGCCCTCACTAAGTTCATGAAAAAAATTTGCAATACAATTTTGGCACTGGAGAATGCTTTAATTCTAAATTTCTTGAAACTGTCGAGATCAACAAAGTTCTCTAATTTGGTAACATAATCGGTTAAACAAGGTTATTTCTATAGTATGAAGAGCATAGGCTGATAATGTAGCGGATACAAGGAAACTATTATAAGTGGTCTTCACATCCATATTGACTCGTTTCTCATCGATGAGGGTAAAAAACTGTAGTGTAAATTCTGCGGTTGACCTCGCTAGAACGAAGCAAAAGCAAACCTCTACCTCAAGCAAAGGTTTGAAAAGAGCACAAAAATGCTCACGTCTCGTTGTCCTATATTGTTAAACACCCCCAAGGTCTTCCTCAAAGTCTTGTACGCGGACAAAAACGCACAAGTTTCACATTCTTGTGCTATCAACACTGAGAAATAAATTATTGATTATTGTGTATATAAAATCTACCTATGATAGCCAAAATTTGTAAAAAGTACCCTACCGGTCTATTAATCGATCAATCTTAAGGATCAAAGTATACAGTCTATCAACTGGAGTCAAACAAGAAAACCCGAAATATTTCGTTTGAATGAGAAACTAAACAAAAATCGAAAAAAAAAAAATCCAGATGCTCTTCCAGTCTTTAATAGCCTGAGTCTGATAACTTATTTCTGCTCTTCAAGACAACGATTCATTACTGCTTGTTTCTAGCTGATTTTATCTAAATGTGCCACATTATCAAAAAATAAAAAAAGACTTCTCTAGTACCTTTTAATTTTTCTTTTTTTCCCCACTCTTTTTTGCCTTTTCACATTTTGTAATTTAGGAGGATTAAAGGTATCCATTCTTCGATTAACTATCTAATAAAGAAAAAACAATTCCATTAACTAACAAACTAGTGAAGAACCCTCTATTTTATCTTTTCTTTTTCTCCTTTTACACAATTTGTTATGAAGCTAAGCATATCCATTCTTTGATTTAACACCCCCTTCCCCCCATGCCACGACCAACCCTTTTCCCCTCTCCGCGTGTTTTTCTGTACAGCACGATTCTGTCCACGTACTTCTCTTGCAATAATATATTCAAGGACTTCTACTCTTGATTTCTGTTATTTCTGTATCTCCTCTTACAAGTTTCAAGAATTGATTTTCGGGTATTTCCTAACCTTGTCACGACTCTTTGTTTATGGTTCTTTTTCCGTCCATATTCTTTTTTTTTCTTGAGACTATACCGGACACAAATACTTAAGCAGTTAGAGAGCTATTCAAATCTTCCTAAACTTTCTTTTTGAAGAAAATAATAAAAATCTGTATAATAAAATGTAAGTGAAAGTAGTCAAATATTAGCTAGCTTTGGCAATAATTTTATGAAAAGAACCGCACGTCAGTACAGCTACAGGCTAAAGTGAAGAAAACTCACACTACTGCCTTGCTGGTGACAGACTCCCGACAACATGATCTGGTAAAGTCCTAGGATTTTGCCATACACGAAGGACGATAATTATTATGGATTGCCAGTCCAGCATAACAAAGAATCTGTTGGTGGAAGAGACATTTTTCTAGGTACAATAGGAAGAAAAAGAATGATACGACTGCTGGCTCTTTACAAATGTGTCAGGGATAAATGCTAAGAACCGCGGGCAAAATTTTTAAAAGGAGCAAGACTTACTTCTCATCCATAACGCCCCAAAAGGGAAAAGTTGTCGGTAGTTGCTAATGCTTTTCATGTTTACTTCGGATTACTTTATTATTGAGGGGCGAAGCATGTCTGAAAAATGGCTGTTTGGAATCAGTAATTAAGCGCTAAGTGGAGCCTTTCTTTCCATATAAGAGCAGTGTTAGAATTTTTCTAGTTACTATTTCGTGAGCTAATATATATTAAGTCATATTTTGTGCGTAGGTGCGTTTTAATGACTTCAAACTGGACATTGTTTTCGTAAAGCAACAATATTACCATCGGAAACCTTGTACAATTCACCTTTGTAGAAAAACTGTTTCCTTTCTGTTTGAGTTGCCGATAAGATGATTGAGCAAAATCATCAAGTAATCAGAAAAAATATGAAATACAGTAAATATTACGTTTTGAACAAAACGTAGTTGCGAAGAGATGTGCCAGACAACCAGGAAACAGAAAATTATTTTTTGCTATAAGCGTTGACTAATAATTGTTCTCGACTATTATAAAGTTTATTTTTTTGGGATGTCTCGAGGTTCATCGATATTTCCCCTTTGTTATTCCTTTTCTGAGAAATCTTTTTTTGATTTTCTTTTAATAAGCGACGATTAACTTCACTGTTTATCTTCCACCTACGGTGATAATTAACGTTTATATTTCTGCAATAAAATAAGTGTACTGGTGCAATTCAGTAATCTCGTGAAAAACAAATTAGAAAAACGAAAGAAACTAGTCATCTCAACATTTTCACGTCTTTTTTAACCAATTATGTTGTATTTCCTCTGTTTTTTTTTTCTATACTTATCTCTTTAAGAGAATAAATACCCATGTGACGGCTGCAAATTTTGGTACTTCATTTACAGTTTGGTCCCTTCTCTCCACAGAGTTAAAAGCATTGTTGTAATCCATTCATTCATTTAATTTCAGCGTCTCGGTAGCTCCAGTTCGTCATTCTGTTAGAATTTGTCGGTAACAATCGGAGCCAAGAGCAACTCTTATGCAACTCTTATAGTCTAATTCAACGCACGACTGTTAATAACATGCTATCAGGGAGTAAGAACTCTGCAAATAAGCGTTTTTTCTGCATCATCATAATTAAGTATTAAAAAAAAGTAAGTGTTTCCTCTAACTCCCATCCCTTACCCGCCCACAAACAACACACAAATTATTGGAAAAAAAAATAGAAAATTTTCAATATTTACTTCCCCAAGTATTGGATGAAAAACAATTATTTTAAGGGTGATTTCCAACCACTTCCTCATCCTCCTCTAAATCACAATTCCCATCAAACATCAACAGCGGCGAAACTGCCAGCACTAAGTGCTTCGACAATACACACCACGTTAAAGTCTTGCAATCTAAAATATGTAAACTTTGCGTTTCGATATTCATCTTCGACAAAAAGATCTCCTCATTTTGACTTTTTGTATGAGACATTTTTCGAACCTTATGTCTTGAGGAGGAGCTAACGAAATTTCAGTTCACCTAAAAAAATGGAAAATGTTTCAAATTTAAAAAAAAATATAGACCAAAATAATTATTCTTTAGGACGGTGCTTCGTAAATTTTGAGTTTCGAAAATCACTTTGCTGCGCAAAAAGTGTGAGCGAGCAAAATAGTATTTTGTATTTCTTTTTCCAAACCAAATGATATACGTGCGTAAAAAGGCATTTCAATTGATTTTTTGTTTAATTTGGAAGCATGATGGGTTTGATTCTTCTGGAAAATTCAGTGCTAGTGAAATGACTTAGGAAGGTTTTGAAACCACACCGGACAAGATCATCACCATTGCAATCAGTTTTCTTAAATATTCACCAAGTTTCATTGGAGAAGATCCGGCATTCTTCCTCTGAGGCACCTAATTTCACTATATCATCAGCAAGTAGTTTCATCCATGCTTATTTTTCCCTCTACCGATAGCGTTAAAGCTTTGTTTTTAGTTCAATGGCATGTGTTCCGAAGTGTTAAAAACTGTGAAGCCGTATCTTTTCTAAGCTTTTCCTCTTGATAAAGCATACTTGTGAGGTCCATTGGAACCACAGGTTAATCCGTTTTTCCTTAGTTTGTGATTGGAACTAACACCTTTATTTGCAGATACCTTAACTTTTAACATTTTCCTACCTGCAGGACACTAAGAAGTACTCGCTAAAACGATTCTAAAAGATGAAAACACTATGTGGCAGTGGGCTTCTTTTTCAACACTAAAAACCTTAATCCTACCATCAAACAGCTTCATCTAGCTCTGTTTTTGTTTAACATTCCTTTTTCGCTATTGTTAAACTTCATAACGGCTCCTAATTTTGTCCCTTGTGAATGTTTGGATTACTGCTCTCCTCAAGTTTTGGTCTTGGTCGGGTTCATATTTGAACAAGCTTGTAGTTTTACGACCATTTATTTTCATTTGCTATCAATTCAGTCCTTTTTTATTTCACCCTTTTCGTTTAGCTCTTCAAGATATAACAAGAGAGCAAGTTCGTTCAGGATGCGGCCACTTTCAAGTTAAAAAAAAAATCCGCTGCAACATGCATCGTGTTAGATAACTTGTATATATATATATATAATAATTGATGAGACCCTCCATTTTTTTTATTATTATTATTTGTTTTTTTATGTCCCAAAATGCACATACACGCTGAAACGTAAGGCCTTGAAAGGTAAAACAATAATTTAGAGTTAATTTACCTAAATGGCACAATATAAATGCGTGCTGCAGGCATCACGTAAATTTCGAAGAAAGTAAAATCTGTTTTGATTGTGACCTCTTCTATAAGTAGACATTGCTATAATTAAATCTATTGTGCCTGGAAATATAAACTCACCATGGCCTTAACTCTTAAAAACTCTGACAATTGCTTAATGCTACCAAATCATGTCAAATGTGGAGATATAACTTACTTCACTCTCAGTGTGTCATTTTGACTGGCACATAAGCAAAAAGAAAAAAAACCAAGACTTAAAAACTTGAAAAGGCCATGTCGCTAGAATTAATGTCCATATCGTTATAAGACACAACTTACCAGGACAACCTATAAGAGAAAATATATTGGTTGCATTTTTGTTGCAAAGCAATGACCTAAGGGCAGAAAAAATGTTGAAACTCAAGAATGGTTTATTTATTTACGAGCGTTCAGCGAAATGATTCTGGTGTGTCGAAAACCAGGGCATACCAGACATAATTTTCAATTTTGACGGTCAGTTTTCTGAATTTTTAAAGTTTCAATGTTGATGGCTTAACATACTCCTCATTAACTCATTAAAGCACTGAACTTTGTTAAATGTTCTCAAAATATGTTCAATGTGGCTAAAAATGCTTAAAAATAGATTTGAAGTGTGGAATATTTTTTTAGATAAAAATCCCGAGTTTGTGTTCGCACTTGACCATGTCATGTTTTAAGGAAAGAAAAGATTGAACTTGATATTTACATAATAGTTGGAAAAAAGCGGCCAAAAGCCCCCCCCCCCCCACACACACAAAAAAAAAAAAACACAAAGACAGCAACAACAACAACAACAACAACAACAGCAAAAAATAATTAAAAAAGAAGAAAATTTATATTTTCAAAACATGTTGGAGGAGAAATCTAGCTGTAAGTGGAGAAACGATTTCACGGACATCCTAAGTACCGAAAATGAACAACAACAACAACAACAACAACAACAACAAAAACCCTTTTAATTGGTTTGTTGTCTGAAGTCTGGCTTCGATGTAAAGTTCATTCGGTAACATTTTTTTCTCAGAGAAACAGCCGTGGTGAAACTTAAGCCCGACACTATCCATTGGTTTTTTATCTCTGCCCACGCATATAATTTCCTCGCTTCTCGCATCTTCGTGCCTTTACCTCACCGCCCCCTCTAGCCATCATCTCTTCCTTTACCTCACCGCCCCCTCTAGCCATCATCTCTTCCTTTACCTCACCGCCCCCTCTAGCCATCATCTCTTCCTTTACCTCACCGCCCCCTCTAGCCATCATCTCTTCCTTTACCTCACCGCCCCTCTAGCCATCATCTCTTCCTTTACCTCACCGCCCCCTCTAGCCATCATCTCTTCCTTTACCTCACCGCCCCCTCTAGCCATCATCTCTTCCTTTACCTCACCCGCCCCCTCTAGCCATCATCTCTTCCTTTACCTCACCGCCCTCTAGCCATACTCTCACCGCCCCCTCTAGCCATCATCTCTTCCTTTACCTCACCGCCCCCTCTAGCCTCTCTAGCCATCATCTCTTCCTTTACCTCACCGCCCCTCTAGCCATCATCTCTTCCTTTACCTCACCGCCCCCTCTAGCCATCATCTATTCCTTTACCTCACCTGCCCCTCTAGCCATCATCTCTTCCTTTACCTCACCGCCCCCTCTAGCCATCATCTCTTCCTACCTCACCGCCCCCTCTAGCCATCATCTCTCTTTCCTTTACCTCACCGCCCCCTCTAGCCATCATCTCTTCCTTTACCTCACCGCCCCCTCTAGCCATCATCTCTTCCTTTACCTCACCGCCCCCTCTAGCCATCATCTCTTCCTTTACCTCACCGCCCCCTCTAGCCATCATCTCTTCCTTTACCTCACAGCCCCCTCTAGCCATCATCTCTTCCTTTACCTCACCGCCCCCTCTAGCCATCATCTCTTCCTTTACCTCACCGCCCCCTCTAGCCATCATCTCTTCCTTTACCTCACAGCCCCCTCTAGCCATCATCTCTTCCTTTACCTCACAGCCCCCTCTAGCCATCATCTCTTCCTTTACCTCACAGCCCCCTCTAGCCATCATCTCTTCCTTTACCTCACAGCCCCCTCTAGCCATCATCTCTTCCTTTACCTCACAGCCCCCTCTAGCCATCATCTCTTCCTTTACCTCACCGCCCCCTCTAGCCATCATCTCTTCCTTTTTCACACACACGTCAGTTACACTATTGCAAAGTTTTCAGACTTTCATCTCTCTATATAAACACAATATTTTACACCATAATCTTTTCTCGTTCATAATGATTCACAACTCTTTTTTTTTTAACCTTTCAACATCCATTCTTCAGAAGTTTTAATTTTTGCTCTAACTTTTTAGCAGTGTCTGTCTTCCGGTAAAAACATTTTACATAAAATAATAATTCATGATGATCTTTTTATAAAAGACGTGAGGAATATGAACCATAGAGAAAGGATAAATAATTATATACAGTGTGTTTTACAATCGTATAACACTCCTGAAGATTTTTAAATTTGTGAAGACTTTTTTTCATTTCAAGCTCTTTCAAGGAACGATTAACCATAGAACTCACAGTAAGTAAAGTCTAAGCTTGCCTAGAATGCGTTTCCAACAGCTAATCAAAATTATCATATGTAAAGTGGTATCTTTTTTTAAAGCTATGTCATGCTTCCAAGCTCTCTAACAGTTCAACTGGTAATCACAAAAAAGTGACTAAGAAAGCAAGAAGATGACCGTTGATGTGTTATAATTTGCAAAAAACTTGATACAGAGGCAAACTTAGTTTTATACCCTAATTGCTAACGAATTCTTTTGAGACTCGCCGAGTCATCATCATCAAAGAAAAGAGGGATATCAAAGAGCAGTGAACTGACCTTCTGTCACAGCTTCCTCCTATTCGTCATATGTAAAGGTCAGAGGCTACCTCGTGTCATCATGTCATATCATGATCTGCCTTGTATGACTGTTTTTCAGAGTGTTTAGGCTCAATTTGCTCTCATCTTCCTCTTCTTCTTCTTCTTCTTCTGCGTTCCCGTGACATTGGCTGTATGTCAAATCTAGAGTCCGGTTTCTCTGACAAAATCCAACGTCAGGAGCAGGTTTTTTTCAGTGCCATGGAGTTTCTCGTGTATAGTTGTGGGTTGGGGCCAGGTCTGTTGTCTTAATTCTAAGTGAGTTGGACATTCCTGTAGTATTATGTTCAGATGTTTGAGCAACATTTCCACAAAGACAGTTGGGGGTTGTGCTAATTTTGAACCTTGTGCACATGTGCTTGTTTAGTCTGTTGTGACCTGTACGAAGTCGGAATACTAGGGTTTGCTCCTCTCAACTCAGATTATAGAAGACATCATCTTTAGAGAAACTTAGATGTTTTTCAAGCCATCTTTGGTGGATTGCTGCCTTTGCTTGTGTTTTGGCTTCTTCCAATGATATGTCTACTTTAGTTTGATTCATAGCGATCCCTTCTTTAGCAAGACTGCCAGCTTGTTCGTTTAATAAGGCTTTATTGTCGCTTCTGTCTTCTATGGACCACAGGCCTGAGAGTGTTTCCATCTCTAGAATGGGGGTTGATTTCATGCCTCCCGTCATTAATCTGAGGTTTTGATGCTGCACTCTCTAAATCTTGTGAAGATTGCTTGAAGCTGTTTGACCCCAAGAGCTGATGCCGTACTCAAGAACTGGTCTAACATATCCCAGGTAGGTTTTCTTGAGTATGCTGTAGTTGGCATCCCATTTTGAACCAGCCAACTTTTTTTTATCAGGGCTGTCCTGTGCATCCCTTTTTTTAGGGATTTGTCTGTTTAATATTTCCATCTGAGTCAACTGTCGAATGTAAGTTGGATTATCATCTTTCTGGAGGGGACAGCCGTTTGTCCCTAGTCTCACATTACACTTCTTTGTTGAAAAGGTGAAGATAGTGTATGTTGTTTTAGTTTTGTTCCCCGACAGTCCCCAATCAGTTGTCCACTTGTTTATGGTGTTCAAAGTGGTTTGGAGACGAGCCTTTGCAGTGCCCAGTCCCTCTTCTGTGCATAGAGGAGCTAGATCGTCAGCGTATAATGATGGAAAGACTCTCTTGGAGATTTGTTTCTGAATGTCATTTATGAATATGAGAACTCCTCCTTGTGGAACTCTGTTTTGCAGATATTTGATTTGCTTCTGATTCCATTTGCTTTTACCAGGTCTTTAAGGTAACCTCTGATCCAGTGCAGCATTTTGTATGAGATGTTGATGCTGGTAAGCTTGTTCTAATCACAAGTCTGTCTGTCCATACCTTATCAAAGGCATTTTCCATATCAATCCAGACTGGAACAGTGTGGTTTTTTTCCCTGGAAGCCGTCCTCAGTCATTTGTGAGATATATGTCACTTGATCTTCAGCTGATCTAAATTGCCTAAAACCTGCTTGTTCCGGTATATGGACCTCATATGCCTGTGAAGGTTAACATTCTCTGGGAAGTGACATTGCCTGATTTATTATGACAAAAGCAACAGGCATTTCAGATGGCGGATGGAAAATCAATTTTAAAGTTGAGCGCTGTATGGATCCCATTTGTAATGTATTTTTTGTAATGTATGGAAAAAACTTCATATTTCACTCTATCTGTTTTTCATAAAATGTTAAAGCAATTGGCATGATCTGAGCATGTCCCCTGAATGAGTGCTCTGAAACATTTCTTTCTAACAAAGACCTCTGGTCTTTTATTTTCTCCTTACCCGATGGGTTCCAACACACACAACTCTCTATTTGCTCAAATGAAAAAATATATATGTGAATAAAAAAGGGAATTATGTAAGTTTTATATAATTTTATCTGCTTTTCTTACTCTAACCATGGTAAGCCTTATCCAAACTTTCAAATTGGGGCTGACACTTTCTACACAGCTTGCGTTTTGCAACCGGTTTCCCTTTTCAATGTCACAATTCTTGTCTCTACAAATTAATTTTGCGATCTAGCCGTAGGTAAATAACTTTTCAAGTTTATCTTTGAAATCTTTTTAATCGCAATTTCTTCTTTAATCTTTCCCATTTCCCATATCAACATTTTGTCTCCATCTAGGGTGAACAGGACAGGAAAAAAAGAAAGTGCAACAAAACTCTCAACAAAAATGCACACATATTTTTTGCCTTTTGGTATGATATGTTTTATTTTTACTACTATGCCTTTCACCTAGGCATCTAGCAAAGGTGCTGCCTAATGGCACAACTTTGTTAAGACAGGCGTTTTTTTTTTAACCCTGCGTACATAACACTTCTTTTTGAAACTTGGTCCTAACTATTATTACTTAAATTTCCAGTGATGAAGTGTGAGGGATCAGGACTGATAAGATGAGAGGTGAAAAGTCGAGGGTTAATCTTTATGTTGATGAAGGACAATGAGCTGTAGACTGCATTTTCCATCTAATTAAGTTTAAAGCCCCCAGCTCGGTCATCATTCCAGTTCAATAATTCGGTCAATTTATACTCTATTGGCCAATCTCACTATTCTTAGCGCCCCCCTCCCTCCTCGCCTCTCATTGAGGTGGTCTGTTGTTACTACTATTAGGAAAAAAAATTATCATCTAATAAAATGACCAAAAAGTTGGTCAATTACACACTGCCTACATAGTGGAAGCCGATACTTTAAAACGTGAAAGGTCGTTACTGTGAAGCCAAGAAATGAATGCTTGATGCTTTGTAATAGAGTTAAAGTGTAGAGTTATTAAAGATTGTTTGGCGCATGCATAAGGCATGTGGACCCAAAGCTTGGAAAATACCACATAATAATATTTGTTTGGTCTCATGCGTACGTAGATTTTTTTAGTAGTAACTTTTTGTGTCCTAGACAATTAAGGGTGAGTAAAAAAGTACCCTGAGGTATCGTACAGAATGAAAGGAAAAGAAAGAAAGGGACAGAGAATATATATATATATATATATATATATATATATATATATATATATACATACATAAATATATAAAAATAGATGGAGAGAAAAAAAAAGAGAAAAATAGATAGGCAGATAAATAGAGAGAAAGAGAGGGAGAGAAAGAGAGAGAGAGAGAGAGAGAGAGAGAGAGAGAGAGAGAGAGAGAGAGAGAGAGAGAGAGAGAGAGAGAGACAGACAGACAGACAGACAGACAGACAGACAGACAGACAGACAGACAGGCAGACAGACAAAGACAGACAGACAGACAGACAGACAGAGGACTGTTTAGATAATTATTGTGGTACTTACTTTGTGTCTTGTCTTTTCAGCGTTATGGGTACCTCTACTACGAGCTCGGTGAAAAATCGATTGATGGTGCAAAAGTCACTCGCTCAACTCTAGAGTAGACACGATATTGTAATGATTACAGGGATCCACTCAAATTGCATAGGAATGTCTTTTTGGCTTGCTATTATTTCGGGGAATACTAAGTCCCAAAAGCTTCAATGAAAAAGAGGAAATATTTCTTTGGCTACATGAATACTTTTGTAATCCATTTGGCTGGCATAAAAAACTATTAATTGTCTGTGGATTGGTTAGTCCCATGTTCTCTGCTTCAATACACTTTTATATTAGACCTTACTGTATTCTGGAATTATCTCTGTATGCTTCTGCCTGCATGTCTGATGAGCTGTCTGTCTATAAGTCTCTGACTCTGTCTGTCTATCTATCTGTCTATCTATCTGTCTGTCTGTCTGTCTCTGACTCTGTCTCTATCAGAAGCAAAATTCGATGTCAAAATAATGCTTTTTCTCGTGATTAAAAATAGTGAAGATCCCGTAAAAAAAAACAAAAACAAAAAGCGACCAAAATGATTTTCCAGAAATCCTTTCAAATTGCAAAAAATATTCTCAAACGTTCTATCCTCTGGCAAACTGATAGGCTAAAAATCTTGAAATATGAATTCAATTAATCTTGGAATTGATTGACCTCCTTTCTAACGTTCTTTCCTTTGCATCTACTCACATGTCATCCCTGAGCTTATTTTTTTTTTTTTAAATTGAGACACATTCGCTACGTTTTTTGGAAAGCAAAATGCAAAGATCAAACGCATCATCCGGATAAAAAAGAACCATCGGAACTGAGGAGCAAGGTGTGGCTGGTCATTAATTATAGAACTGTTTTTGGAAACTAAGAAATTCTTCTAAAAAGAGGTTTTGGCGAACCCCAATCCTCAGATTTCGTTGCACAAGCTTCCTTCTTTTTTTTTAAACTGAACTAGGGAGGAAAAATAAATCTATCTTGAAAAGCGGAGTTGGAAAGGACACTGCAACACACACACACATATATATATATAATTATATATATATATATGTGTATGTATATTTATGTATCTATTATATATTTGCGCTGTATCAAGAAAAGTCAGATATATTTGTAAAATTATTTTCTAATCATAGTTTTTTTTATATTCATTTTATTAATATCAACATGAATTCCCGCAATGCAGTGCACCGTTTGGCCTTTTTTGCGGAAGTCTATATCGTTTACAGGAATTTTGAGTTTAGATAACTTCATAATTAGTTTTCCAGCATTTCTTCATTTCTGTTGATACATTGACAAATAACTGTAAACTTTAAATCTCTCAAGGGTGCCTATTAATTTGAGACAAACATGAGCCAGCTATAGAAGTCAGCTTAGTGTGATATAGCCCTCCTATAAATTAAAGTAAGAATCTGGGGCCTTTTCTTCGTTCTCAATTACATAACACGAGGGATAAAAATTAAACCATATGCCTTTTTAACATAGAAAGGCAGATAGAAAGCGTGAAGTTATTTTGTGAATATTAAGCTTAGCCGAAGGAAAATTAAATATAAAAATAAAACAAGGAGGCTTTTCAAAAGGTCTTTTAGGGATAAATAATGTTTTGAGTAATACTGAAAGTGACGCCATATATAAAATAGAACACTTCATTCTCTTGGGTGGAGATTGATAAAGTTGGAGGAAAAAATAAACAGGGGACAGACAGTACCTTTTGGACAGTGGAGAACGCGGTATTACTTCCTTGAATGAAAATTAAAATAAAACAACGAAACGAAAATAATTGATTTAAAACGAACTAATTTTGTTTTTACTGTCAAAAAGATAAAACCAGACCTTTATCATTTCTCCGCAAATAAAATAATTTATTTCCTCAAGAAGACATGATTACAGATAAAAAGAATTCTACTTAATAATTTTCACATTATAAATTAAGTCTACTAACAACAAAAGTGTAAAAGAAAGTATTTTTATCCAATAAATTCTTCAGAGGCTGGTTTCTCGCGGATGAACCTCTGCTTGTGTTCACACTCGTCATCATTCCAGTGGCCGCCGTATTTGTCGATGTTCATCTCCATGCAGTCCTCCGTGTCCTGAGCGTCGCTCTTGTTACCATCGAGCTGGTTCGGAGCCCAGTCTGACAACACACATATAAAACAACACTTTTATTAGCTCTCTTTAAACACATACAATAAAAACAACAACAACAAAAAAACAGAAAAAAAACAACAAAACAACAAACGAACAAATATCTAATAATATAATTTGTGGAGCGGAAAAAATAATAATAAAAAATAAATAAATAAAAAGACTGGTCTCTTTTTTCTTTCTTTCTTTTTTTTTTTTTTTGTAACATTTTTTTTCTTTCTTTTTTTTTTCTTTTCTTTTTTTAAAGATATTTTATTATTTATATATTCATTATAACTTAATGTGAAAACCTTTTTTTAAGATTCTAATTCTGCTGTTTCAGTACGGCAAACAGTTCAACCAGTTAAAGAAAAATACAAAGCTACTCGTTTTTGCAAGAGACGATGAGCAAATGCGAGTCGATTATTTCAATAAATTGCCCGATGCTAAATTGAGACAGTATTTCCCCCCCCCCCATGAGGCAATCATTATTAATATTATACGTTACAGACTTCATCAAAGAAAGGCAGTGTGTTTCTTCAATCAATAAATAAACAGAATTTGCTGAAGCAATTCAACCAAGCATAATAACAAGATTGAACGGTCGGATTTGATTCAGAATAAAAAAAGATGAAAGTGTTCGCTGTCTGGCTAATTATTGACGTTCTTTTCGAAGCGTCACCAGAATAGCACCTTTGATACAACAAGTAAAAATATGGTGAAGATCTTCAAAAAAAAAAATAATAAAGACATTTAGTTTTAAAGACAATGTTATAAAAAATGCACCATTACAGATTACCGCTAGATGAGAAGAATATAACCATACAGCAGTGCTAAGGTAGTATTGATGTCCTCAGCATTTTCTTAAGGCTTTCTTTCATGATTTTATTCCTAAAATTATGCTTGTCTGGAAGAAGGTAATGATAGTCCGTACAATCTAGACTATCTTTATAGAAAAACAAAAGTCGACAAGTCTGAAAATGATATTCAAAATTTTTTATCTTGTATAACCCACTTTTGCTAAACATGAAGTTAAGGCAGCTTTAACTGCACAGTACCGTTACTATTATTATTATTATTATTATTATTATTATTATTATTATTATTATTATTATTATTATTATTATTATTATTATTATTATTATTATTATTATTATTATTATTATTATTATTATTATTATTATTATTATTATTATTATTATTACTATTATCATCATCATCATCATCATCATAATTCTTCTTCTTCTTCTTCTTCTTCTTCTTCTTCTTCTTCTTCTTCTTCTTCTTCTTCTTCTTCTTCTTCTTCTTCTTCTTCTTCTTCTTCTTCTTCTTCTTCTTCTTATTATTATTATTATTATTATTATTATTATTATTATTATTATTATTATTATTATTATTATTATTATTATTATTATTATTATTATTATTATTATTATTATTATTATTATTATTATTATTATTATTATTATTGTTATTATTTTTATCAAAAATATTTTTTTTTCAATATATAAGTAAAGCTTCTTGCGAGACTTTTCTCTTTGTTATCCATATAGTTTCCGAAAGCTTGATAAACATTTTATTTCTCTTCACATGCAAAAGCGTCTTTATTTTAAACCAAAGTTTTGGACCAAGAAAATAAAATCTTTTATTCCAAATTTCTTCTTGAAAGACCATTTCATTTAAAACTGAATCATGGTTTTCATCTCACGTCAGACAGTAAAATTGAGGTCCTATACTACAACTTCCGGCGATAGCTAGAAAGCGCGATGTAAGATCCATGTACTTGTCAGTTCAACTTTGATATATACATATATATATATATATATATATATATATATATATATTTATCAAAGTTGGACTGACATTATTCCTGCTCTCAGTGAAATGAGACAAAGTCGGCCTGTCTGTTATTTCTACGCTAGCAAAGAATAGAGCATCATAAAATTTGTAAAACCTAATCTGCGGAGGTGTAACTGAGAATGTAAACTGACCGTCGAAAGCCGCACTGACCGCAATGCCGGACTTAGCCCACACCCATTCTCCAGACTTGACGAGGTCACTTCCACCCAACCAGATGACCCGGTGCTGGTGTTTGGTCGCCATCTGTACTATGAAGTCGTTAGTGGCCTGGTCGAAGATCTCCGCGATGAATCCCCCCATCGCCGCGCACGTACTCTGGGTTTTGTTTTGTTTTACAGGAGGAAAATTTGAGTCTCAAGAAATACCATGATGAAAAAAAATACAACAAAAAAAAAACTAACGACGGATTAAATATCAGCATTGAAGCATGAAATTCTTTAATTATGTTTAAATGAATGGAGAAGTGATAGCGGCGAAAAAGATAAACACAAATATTAAATATTAAGTGGATTTAGAATAGAAAAATAAAAGAAATAAGAAAATTCCCTTTTTGAGATGTGGGTTCATTCAATCCTTTTTCTCAACAAATGACTTGAAATGAGCTGGAGAAATGGGGAATACAAGCATCAACCTGTAGAGAGGTGTTTTGATTTATTTGGACATAAATTATTAGCAAAATGTAGGCGACAACACTTAATACCAATATTAGACGTAAAAGGAGATGGAGATGGTCTAGCACACATTGTGCAAACTTTGCCATCGTATCCTTAAAGAAATCTTTAAAGGAAAACGTGAATGTCGAACACCAGGCATGTCACACGCAAAAGGAGCAAGTTAGCCATAGAAGCAGATAAACCGCCTGGGAAGACACTGCTTTGCTACATATTAAGGCACTAAAAAGCTTCAATCTTAACTGACTGACAAAAAAATCTGCAAGGGAAAAAATACTCTCGAGTAAACTATTCGTAATTTCAAAGAGTGCCATTTTATTCTCCTTTGCTTTTCAACGATCACTACATTTTCATGATAGACTGACTGCATAAGCTTCATACCCAGGGCCTCCGGGCACAGTGAGCCATATTGCACTTTGCTTGACGATTATAAAATGTACCAAAGAAAAAGAGTAATTGTTGCCATCAAATGGCATCTATCGTAACAAAGTTCTTGGTTAAATAGGTAAAAGACCATTTACATTTTAACTGATCTCAAATTTTTTCATGGAATCTAACAAACTTCTCTTCTACTGTAAGGATTCGGGCCTTATCGATTTAGATTTATCTTGTTCGATTTTGCTTAAAGATGGGATGAGACCACATTGTAAGATACGGTATATCTATATCATTGATCGGTTGTGTTCATGTCGATATTCCATTTAAAAGCGACTCTAAACGAAGGCTTAATGTTCAATATTGTAGATTGGTGTAAATCACATTTGAAAATGCTAATCTAGTAGAAGTAATGCCCATGTAAGTGGTGTTACCAAAAGGGTTTTTCAATTTTCGAGATCCGAAATCTCCTCTCTGCATGCATTTATTGTGAGCATTGTCTATGCCTTTGTGACCAAGCAAAGTGCCATATACCACTATGCCTTAGTCCGGAGACTCTGGGTCTGAGAAAACAATCTATCATGAAAAAAATAGTGAACGTTGGAAAGCAAAGGAGAAAACAATGAGACTCTGCAGTTGCGGTCTTAGCTTATTCGAATTATTTTTGTTTTGCACTACTGTTATAATAATGCATCTACTTTCTTCCTAAATAAGTTACAAACCCGTTAAACTCACAGAAAGGCCTCTAGACACTCAAACTTTATTTTATAAGAAACTTAAATAAGAGGAAGGACCCACCTGGGCCTTTGGCCAATCTTGCTCATGGTCGACGTAGGCATAGCATGACTGTCCAATCAGCGTGAAACCCGCAGGACAGGCACCTACAAACATAATGAGGCTAAGCATAATGTAATGTACATCCACTATTTTAATTCTATCAAACGCTTAGCTTCCTTTTTGTTATTCAGCTGCGATTTATTAGTCCTTTTTTGTGTTAGAAACGATACATTATCATTAGCCTATGATGGTGCAATGAAGAAAAAAAATCTCCTAAATTTTTTTTTGTTTTTTCGGCTTACAGTTCAACTTATTATGTCTTACCTTTTTTTACTTCTTTTAAACGCTTCTTCTTTTCATCAAGTTCTTTCATTTTCTTTCTGCTTCTCTGACACTGTCCTCATTACTCATAAATAGTAGGAGTAGCAGGAGGAGAATCAATAGCAACGGTAGCAGCAGCACAATCACCATCATGAATACTGATAGCAGGGGTAGCAGTCGTAGTGGTAGTAGTAATAGCAGCAGCAGCAGCAGCAGCAGCAGCAGTAGTAGTAGTAGTAGTAGTAGTAGTAGTAGTAGTAGTAGTAGTAGCAGCAGCAGCAGCAGCAGCAGTAGTAGTAGTAGTAGCAGTAGTAGTAGTAGAAGTAGTAGTAGTAGTAGTAGTAGTAGTAGTAGTAGTAGTAGTAGTAGTAGTAGTAGTAGTAGTAGTAGTAGTAGTATTAGTAGTAGTAGTAGTAGTAGTAGTAGTAGTAGTAGTGGTAGTAGTAGTAGTTGTAGTAGTAGTGGTAGTAGGAGTAGAGAGTAGGAGTAGTAGTAGTAGTTGTAGTAGTAGTAGTGGTAGTAGTAGTAGTAGTAGTAGTAGTAGTAGTAGTAGTAGTAGTAGTAGTAGTAGTAGTAGTAGTAGTAGTAGTAGTAGTAGTAGTAGTAGTAGTAGTTGTTGTTGTTGTTGTTGTTGTAGTAGTCGTAAAGGTTAGCAGAAGAAGAAGTAGTTGTAAATGAAATAGTAATACTATTCAGGTTGCGTTATTACGATATTTAATGCCATTATAATCACCAACTTCTCTTCCACTGCAAGAAACTTGTTTAAAGAAGGATTATATGAACGGCAAAAATATCTTTATGCTTTATCCATTTTTCCATCTATATCTTCTTCCTTGTTCTGGTATCACTTTTTATAAACAATGAAATACCTAGGTGCTCCATACATTTTCACAGAATCAATTCTAATATTAAAAAAAAATTGTCTTGAAGGGAATCTAATTAAATTTTTCTTACTTTGGCTGCATACAGTAGCAAAACCAGCTGCTAATAGAAAATAAAGAAAGGCCATGATTCTCCGACACACTGAATATTTAATCATATTGTAACAGTCTAGATGTCGAACTTTACATCTTGGCCATTCGCAAGGTGGTCAGGTTGCTTACTGTAAATAAATATTCGATCTTTTCACTGTATCCGATTATTTTCGGTATTATGGATGTTTTTTAAAGGTATTTTTACTGCCCGAAATAAAGTTTAATATTATTTTGTTAGTTTGTGTTGATCTGTAGAAATAATTGTCCTCTTAATCGCCGGAGTTTTTCATACAAAAAGCCAAAGTGAGGAAGAACTTTAGGAGACTGATTCTTTATATTTGAGTTTTAAAACAAATTTATATTTTACTAACGGCCGGTAAATCGTACGAATCATTAAAGAAGAAATAGAGACAAAGCGGTAGACAAATTTCACAGACAAGCAATTAAACGAAATGCAGTCTAACATAATTATAGAGATACGTTGAGGAGAAAGAGAGAGAGAAATAAAAAAGTTAAAAAAAAGAGACCGACAGACAGAGATAGAAATACAGATAGAAAGAGAAATATATCTAGAGAGGGAGCAGGAGAGAGAGAGAGAGAGAGAGAGAGAGAGAGAGAGAGAGAGAGAGAGAGAGAGAGAAAGAGAGAGAGAGAGAGAGAGAGAGAGAGAGAGAGAGAGAGAGAGAGAGAGAGAGAGAGAGAGAGAGAGATACAGAGAAAGGTTGGGGGGGGGGTAAATGACAGAAAGCGGGAAGAAGTGCTTATGAGTGAGAGAGGAAGGAGCGAGAAAGATGAGAGAAATTAAATCTTCCTTATTCCGACAACTTAAAGGCCCTATTTGAAGCAAGAAAAAGCATCAACAAGCTTTAGACTAATTCTCTCTATAAAGAAGAGGCATCCAAGTAAGCTGCCGAATACCTGTAACAATGTATTCCCATTTTGTGCCGTCTACATCTGGCCCGGCATCACATTTCCTTTCTGTAAGCCTAGCGATAAGGGAGATTTTATATAAGCCTTATGATTCTGAAGGCTGAATTTCGATTTAGCTTGAAGTCTCAATCCCATAAATGCACATGTTTCCCAATAATAGAATTGTTTGTTGTGTTATGTTTCGAAAAATGAATTTTAATCAAAAAGTATGTTTAACTGGCGATTGTTGGAATAATAATATTAGATGATGGGGATGATCCTGACAGTATCAAAGTGTTTGTACTTGAAATCACGTTATTTTTTAAACTTTCTTCATTCACCTTCAGTTTAAGTTTTTGTAGATTTCTCCCGGTTTATTCACAAAAACGCCAAGTCATTATTATAAATTTTTCATTTTTCATTTATATATGTTAAAAAGTCAATGTTAGATGAAAGTTATAAAAAGGAAAGTTGCTAAAAATTTTTCCACTGTGTGTACTTAAAAAAGAGAAGGATAAAGACAAAGAGAGGAGAGAAGCGGAAAGGAGAAAACATAGAGGCAAACGGAGATGAGACATGGAAAGAGCAGAGAACCAGAGAGACAGAGAGAGAGAGGGAGAGAGAGAAAGAGAGGGAGAAAGAGAAAGAGAGAGGGAGAGAGACAGAGAGAGAGAAAGAGAGAGAGAGAGAGAGAGAGAGAGAGAGAGAGAGAGAGAGAGAGAGAGAGAGAGAGAGAGAGAGAGAGAGAGACAGAAACACAATTAAGAAGTGTGGGGAGGAAAACTTAAACAGAAAGACGATCAGATGAAGAGACAGGATAAAGTCAAAATCTTAGTCATAACAATGAAGAAAAATGATTTTACGGTAGTGAAGATAAATAGTATCAATTATCAGCTGAAAAGACAATAATGATGTTGCAAAGTAGGTGACAATGACACTGCCAAGTATAAAGACAAAGCTGTAACTTGAGATGCGGACCCATGGCTCTGTTCTCTTTACATTCATCAGTTTTAAATGAAAGATGAAAAGCCTTAAAACACACTTTTAGTAAATTATTCTTTTACGTAAGAGCAACGTATCAGTTATTATGAAGCTACTGTGTAAAAAAAATCATTTTAAGCATCCCATTATGATTTTCAAGTGACACATTATTAGATTTCGTCACAATTTAAAGGGAGAAAATCCAAAATATTTAGAGAAATTTATTCATAATAGCGCTTTAGCCCCTTAATCTATTTTTACAGGAATAGAGAGAGCGGACAGGAAGAAAGTTAAGGGATATATATATATATATATATATATATATATAGAGAGAGAGAGAGAGAGAGAGAGAGAGATAGGTCGAGTGAGAGTGACAGGGAGAGACAGGCAGATAGAGTCATATTATATATATATATATATATATATATATATATATATATATATATATAAAAGAGAGAGAGAGAGAGAGAGAGAGAGAGAGAGAGAGAGAGAGAGAGAGAGAGAGAGAGAGAGAGAGAGAGAGAGAGAGAGAGAGAGAGAGGAGACAGATAAACAGACAAATTAAAAAAAAAAAAAAGCAACTAGTAGATTTATAAAGATAGAGAGGGAGTGCATGAGAGGTAATAAATTGATAGATCCAGATACAATACATTCGTATAGATTATTTGTAAAATGAGAGATAAAATGAGAGTGGAATTAAGGGAAAGAGATTCAGTGCATGATTCTGCAGTATGTAACATTAGCAAGACAAAGATAAATGTAACCAGAAATATTTTCTATTGTTCACATTGAAAAAAAAAACTGAAAGAAAAAAATAAAACAAAAACTAGACTACTTAAAACTATACCTGATCACCCAATCTTCCTCAATGATCACTATACGACAGCCTTTTATTTTTAGATCAAGTTAGTGATCAGTGATACTCAAGTGTCTTTAAATATTTTGACTATTGCATATCAATTATATTCGTGAAGTTCTAAATTATTTTACCTGCCCTGAATCTCTCGTTGTTTCGTCTGTGTATAATCATTGCAATTTATTTTGCCAGGGTTCCACAGTGTGAAATATTTTATTCTTTTACTCTCTACCGTCAGCCAATATTTCTGATTTCATCAAAATTTACAATTTTATACAAAATATTGATTTATTCTTTTCTCCTCATGTTATTGATTCGTCCTTTTTTTAGTTCAACAAAAATGTCTACCTGAATTTCCATGAGAGTTATCTGTGTGTTCGTTTGTTGTAAAATACACCTCTTTGTGAGAGGAAGACAGGAGACAAATAGATAGACAGAAAGAAATAAAGAAAGAGACAGAATTGAAACTATGAACTACAATTTCAAAAGCCTGATGAAGTAATTTTGTTGCATTTAATATCACTATCTAATATCAACTTGAAATAGGCAGATTTCGACAAATTTTACATATTTACGGTTACACTTCAAGTCCGAAATGATTCCAGCCTCTATCTTTTTCTAGCTCACCTAGCTCTAGCCTCTGCTTAAGTGCTTTTCATATCTCGTTCATTTAATGTGTATAATTATTTTCTTAGTGTTGGCTAATACGCTGTAAGCAGTATTAAAACATCTGCTCGTGAAATTCACCTCACAATCATAAAGCATTCGAGCTGCTTTCCGTTATTAAGCAAAGAGGGTCAGCAAAAACTTATATAATTAGGAAAAAGTCGTGTCTATGTTATGCCGGTAGTCAATGGATTCTAGTACACACTATCTAGTCTGGGCCCGCAATGGAGCACACGGCAGCATCAGAACCATGAGCTTGGAAATAAGTTTATATTCGATAGCTTTCAAGCTCTTGAAAATATTCCTGAAAGAAATCAAGATTCGTACTTTTGGTATTCTCTTATTTCTTTGAAATAGTTATGAAATACAACACAAAGTGATTTAACTTTCAACGGAGGAAAAAATCTTAAGTCCGGTAAGGTTTGCATCCCAGCCCTTTGAACACTTTTCTTGATCTTATCTCTTTCTGCTCCCCTCTCTCTCTCTCTCTCTCTCTCTCTCTCTCTCTCTCTCTCTCACTCTCTCTCTCGGTCTGTCTGTCTGTCTTGGTCTCTGTCTGCTTCCCTCTTTCTGTCTATCCGTCAGTCTTCTTGTCTGTCTGTCTGTCTGTTTCTCTCTCTATCTATCTATCTGTCTGTCTATCTCTCCTACTCTTTCCTTTCTCTTCTCTTCTAAATACACACACTTTTTTAAATTATATCAACACTTAATGTGGACAAACATGAATACATTCAAACATAATTGACCAAAGCAATGTGGAAAAAAAAAAAGATTTTCCACTGACCGAATCCATTTCATCCGATCTTAAACTACCATTCTCAGGAGAGAATCGAATACACCCACAAAGTCATCCGTTATTATTTTCTTCGAACAGATATTACAATATTATTAGAGTAATAATCTATTGTCACGGAAAGTGAAATTCTTATTCTTTATAAAGAAATTCTTCCGAGAAGCATCATGTCCCTGGCCCTCTCCTTCCTACTATTGATGCATGTGTTGCATCTGTTTGTGGACAAGGTAGGGCTAATGTGGTTTTAAATTTATACTTATATTTAATAATAAACCTTGCTCATGTTAAAGAATGTATAGGTTGCTTTAGCAAGATGAACAATAATTTTTTTCACTGCATTTCTCCCCAGTTAAATCTCTGTCAGTAATCTCTATGAATACTGGTAGATATACGGATATATACAGGACTAGTACATCAGCAGCAGCAGCGTTAGTATAGAAATAGTGATTTTAGTAATAATAATAACAGTAGCAGCAGCAGTGGTAGTAGTGATAGTAGTAGTTGTAGCAGTAGTAGTAATAGTAGTAGTAGTAGTAGTAGTAGTAGTAGTAGTAGTAGTAGTAGTAGTAGTAGTAGTAGTAGTAGTAGTAGTAGTAGTAGTAGTAGTAGTAGTAGTAGTAGTAGTAGTAGTAGTAGTAGTAGTAGTAATTGCAGTAGTAATTGCAGTAGTAGATATAAAGTACTCGTGGTGATGATATTAGTATCAATAACAACAATAGCAGGATTTGTCAAAGTAGGATTAGGAGTCCTAATTGTGACATTAGTATTAGAAGTAGTTCTAGTATGACTAGCATCTTTAATTTCGGCTCTTCTAAGACTAAGAACATTTTTAGCATCTAATATTCAAATTGATCACAAACAATCTTTTCTTTGCAGGTGCCTGTCCAGATGGCTTCAAATTGTTTGATGCATCCTGCTATAAATACATGAGTAACGAACAAAACTGGATGGAGGCTCAGGTAATCTCACTTTATTGAGAATAACAAAGAGGTCTATAGACAAAAAAAAAGCTTAATATACATTGTTTAAAGTTTTCTGTTTCGAAGGGAATTGTAGTCGATTTGTGTATTTTGTCACAATGGAGGTATAAAACATAATGAAAAGAATGCGAAAATGCAAATACTTGTGAGAAATAAGTCTCAATTTTTCTCTTTTTCAAGTTTTAAAGTGTTGTATCAGGCGTTCTGTTTAGAATTGAAATTTTAAGCAATTTGAAAATCTATGGCACAACTTTAGATACATTTCATATGTTAATGACGCAAGAAATTAAAATACATTTCTACTAGTATTTAAGAGGTAAGAGACATAAGATATTATTCAGGTCATCAGCGTTTCAGTTATTTATCAACCCTGGAAAGCTAAGCTCACTGCTGATGATGTGTTTCAATGTTTGAAGCTTGTTACAGCCAAACTTATCACAAACCGTGAAGCCAGGTTCTTTGACGATCGCATTTTATAAGGAAGATTTGCACTGCCAAGATTAAAATTAATAAACTTCCTTGTTTTATTACACGAAGGAACGGCATATTTCAGACTTTGGTCTACTCAAAGTTAAAAAATCCTCTGAGACATCTTATGAGCAACTCTTTATCAACGTTCAGTATTCATTTAAATCTATTTTCTCTCTCTCTCTCTCTCTCTCTCTCTCTCTCTCTCTCTTACGCACACACACACACACTCTTTTTATCCCCCTCCCTTCCGGACACACCCACCTACACACATTCCCCCAAAAAAGGAGCAGTTGAAATACATTATAACGTTCTTGTGTAAGTGACGCATAAATATTTTATTTTGATCACCATGTCTTCATCTCAAACTCAGTTTCATTCTTTACTCTTGCCATACTCCAACAAATCTTTTTGATTTCCATCCTCATCAAAACAGAAAACTTGCAACTCCATCGGAGCGTTCCTAGCAGAAATCTTCGACCAGGCCACGAACGACTTCATAGTGGAAATGGCGACGAAGCATAACCATCACGTTATCTGGCTGGGCGGCAATGACCTGGCGAAGACTGGTCAGTGAGTCTGGGGCAACTCGGGACTCCCCGTGAGCACCTTTGGCGGTGAGACTTCTTGCAATAGTATTTTAACTTAAAGGGGCTACCCCACCTCCAAAGAGCAAAGCTCGTTCTTGAAACTGAGTTGTAGATCAAAGGGACATAATAGTCACCAAAATTTTATTTTGTTCCAGTATTTCATAGGTTACGGATTCAAGTGGAATATCGTAATTTCTTCTTTAACAGCTTTTTTAGGATCTCAGAGTTTTGAGTCATCGCATTTGTTTACAGACAGCTAAGCCCCCTCACTCCCAATCTGCATTTCCCGCTTTCGATCTAAAAATGTGCACAGTTGCCTGCACTCACCCAGAGTCACACAATAATATATCTTGTAGCAATTCAGCGGAAGTAAAGTCTTGTTTTGCCCCGCACTAATAATGTCTTTCAAATTGTAGAAAATACGGACTACAGCTTATTACGAATTATCTATAATTTAATTCTTGTGCTTGAGTTCTCACATTTTTCAAAAATGTTATCAAACCTAACACCAGCTTAATCAAATCATCCTGATTGATTGGCAGAAATATCGCGTAAATAACATGGCGAACGTCTTACTTCCAGCTTCATATGTAGGAAACTATCAGACACACAAAATGAAGTCTTTAATGTAAATCCATTATTATTCTATAGTATAGTATGCTTCTCAAATCTTTTAGCATTTTTAACTTTTTTAAAACATGATAAGCGTAATTGTCCAAATATTAATCGATACATAGAACCACGTTTATTTTTCTAACAAATAATACAATTGTTGATATCTACTTGTATTTTCTTTTTGTGTTCCAGACTGGGCAGCCAACCAGCCTGATACAGGCTCCAGCACGGAGCACTGTATGGAGCTGAACATCGATAGGTTCAATAGCCACTGGAACGATGACCAGTGTGACCATCGCCAGAGGTTTATCTGTCAGGTGTATGCCGATGAAGAATTTATAGGATAAACCTTTCTGAAAAATGAAAAAAAAAAAACCCTCAATGTTGCTCTCTACATCGGAATCCGAATAAAGTTTGACTTATCTACATGGAGAAATCAGCTCTCTTTATTAAACTCTCTGTCTCTGTCTGTCTGTCTGTCTATCTGTCTGTCTGTCTGTCTGTCTGTCTCTGTCTCTGTCTCTCTTTCTTTCTCTCTTTCTATTTCTCTCTCTCTCTCTTTCTTTTCTCTCTTTCTCTCTGTCCCCGTCTTGCTCACTCTCTCTCCTTTTCATTTCTTTTACAATTATACACATAATTTATACCGTACCTCTTTCCTCTACACGTACTCTTTTAATTTCATTATTGTTGTTGATCCATTATTTTTCTACTGTCTAATACAGTAATAATGAAACGCTCATATGGGAGGTTACATGGTAGATGAATCAACAAGTGCAAAATATGATGCCGATTATCTAAGATGATCGTAAAAATAGGAGTTTTCCTGTATTTTTACGATACAAAGGTAAACAATAATTATATGCGTAAACTTCACTAAAATGTATTAAGTGACACTTAGTCTTAAACCCATTGACGTAAAAGCTCTAAAGCTATTGCAGAGTTACAGGCCACTGAAATGAACAACCCTGAAACCTTATGAAATGTTTAAAAAGAGATTCAATATATTAGAAACATCTCATAGCCTGCCTTAGGTTACCCTTAAAAACACACCAACATCATTATTTTAATCAGCTTCAGCCTTTAAAAGAGACTTTCAAACATATCTTTGAAATTTATCCCCTCATAGTCAGAGACAATCATGATTCAAAGAAATGAGGAAATAAATTGACTAAATAGAGGCCAACCTTAATAAACCGAAAGTTAAGTTTAAGACGGAGAGAGAGAGAGAGAGAGAGAGAGAGAGAGAGAGAGAGAGAGAGAGAGAGAGAGAGAGAGAGAGAGAGAGAGAGAGAGACAGACAGACAGACAGACAGAGAGAGAGAGAGAGAGAGAGAGAGAGAGAGAGAGAGAGAGAGAGAGAGAGAGAGAGAGAGAGAGAGAGAGAGAGAGAGAGAGAGAGAGAGAGAGAGATCATGAGCAGGAAATTCAAGCATTCTCTAGCTCTACTCAGACCTGTGCCCCTTGCAAATCAAGACGAAAAAGTTAATGCGGCTGAAGACGCAAAAATTATGATTTAGGCAAGGACTGAGAGAGAGAGAGAGAGAGAGAGAGAGAGAGAGAGAGAGAGAGAGAGAGAGAGAGAGAGAGAGAGAGAGAGAGAGAGGAAAATGAGGGTAAAGTGTTTATCTAATTCTATAAACCTTTTGTTAAAATGTAACTCCAAGATGTTTCAAAAGAGCACTTTATTGTGGTCACAGGACACCATCGCAAAGACACAATAAATATGATATTGATAATCTTTTTGAATTGCCACAGTTTCAACACAACAATTATAGGATGATTTATAGCGTATCATATTTATAATACATTTTATAAGGATCATTATTATTTAAATTTCAAGATAAATTTCATTACCACACACTTAATCTAAATTGAAAAATCATGAGTAGGTTACAATGAATTCTTTTCTTTTAATATGCACAACACTACTATGATTGTCCATGATAAAACTTAGACGAGTCAATTAAACACACACATACACATAAGATGAATGAAGTAATCAATCAATACAGTAAAATATCTTTGCTTAATTGTAGACAAATTGGCAAAGATATTTTGACGACCAGCAGTTGAAAGATGTTGATACAAGAAATACGAGGCGTGCAACTCGCAGACAAAGACACTGCTGTTCCAATTATATCTCCTCTTAAATTCTATTTTATCTGGATTACAAGATGCTTCTGACACTGATTTCATAGTTTTTGTTTTACAAAGGAGATGTGATTCATGATGTTATTGGAAAACAAAGCAAGCAGAGACCTTTGAAGAAACACACTTGCTCAGTTCCTCAAAACAATCTGGGATTTTTATATCATAGTACTGATTTTTTGAATCAATAATAATTTCACGGACTTCTGGTTAATTATTTTGAAGTTGGGAATTTTACTCAGCTATACCACGGCTCTAAAATAAGGTTAAGAAATAGATAGGAGAATTAAGAATAATAGTCAAATTTTTTAATGTGCTATAATTTACTTCAAGAAAGCGAGCCTGAAAAAGTTCTTAGATTCGCAACCAACTTGCGCCATCTATCTAAGGCATATACTGTTATCACAATCAATTTATCGACTCACTGGAATGAAAAAATGTAACTGAAAAACATTTATGATAAAGTCTTATCGCAGACTGTTTTCATATGTCTGTTTACTTGTCAGAAAAAGGTCCAGACTCATAGATTTCGCGTGTCTTATCATCTGCATGGAAAGAATTTGAATAGAAGATGAAAAGTCTTAAAATGAATTTTTAGTTACATTTATTCATTCCAGTGTGTTAATATTAAGCATTGTATATATATATATATATATATATATATATATATATATATATATATATATATATATATATATATATATATAATTTATTATTGTTTTCCTTAGTTCAAAGTTTTTATAATTTAGTTCTAACACAGCAACAGTCATAACAACTCTAAAGCTAGGAAAAATAATCGTCCCTACAAGGAAGAAATACACAGCCGATAGTCGCCACGCTCATATATAACTGGTGGAGGTAAGACAGACAATCACATAGCATGATTATTATGAACTCAATAGTCGACAAAGAAACAAGCACATGTTGACACACCTGTGTACATTATCACATAGTCAGAGTGTACGCCATAAAAAGTATTTGTGATATCAATACCACATCACTCCCTACATAATCAAACAAATGTTGATGTATCTCTTTCACATAAGATGGAGCACCCTTCATGAGTTTGCATCGCAAGAAAATAGGGGCAGAGCCAAGCTTGGGCTTTACGACGCTAAACATTGAAAAAAAAAATTTAGAAAAATAAAATAATTAAATTATTCTTCATTCGTGAAAAATCATTAAAATGAATGCATAAAAAGTTTTTGAATTTCAAAGATCTTTTAAAACAATACGAATTATTATCATCTGTTGGTAAAATGCGAATAAAGAATAAAATCAAAATATTGTCCCTTCAACTTTGGTTAACAACTTAGAGAAAAATAAAATCAAAACTACCCAAGCTGCACATCAAAATAAAGTTGAATCTCACAGCTCTTTCAAAATTTAATTGCTTACAAGCACCTTTGTCACACCCAAAATATCATTCCGATCAACAAGTTTCAAACGCGGCTTAAATAATATTAGTAAGTACATGATAATTACCTGTACATAATAAAAATATCATACGATTATACATATTTATACAACGATTTTGTACAAACATAGAATGAGGACAGAATGATTGGGATTAGAAACACGAGTTGTATAGAAGTATGTAACACACAAATCCATCCAGTCGAGAATATCTTCAAAAAGAAAGTGCAACCAATACATAAATTCGATACCATAGTTATCTACTGATATTTTGCATGGGTAAAGCCATTTTAGACATTCCAAAAATTGTTCCAACATCAAAAGAATATTCATTATATTATGTTAGTTTACAATTATGCAGCTATGCCAGCACATACATTTAGCAAAGACGTACACAGCTTGGAATGAAAATCAGTGTTGGTCAGCTGATCTTGACATCTTTACAAGTCGTGGGTATAAACAGATATCACAATTTCTGCCCATATTTAAGTCAACTTGAAGAAAACAAAATAGCTTATACGTAGGATATGAAATAAAAGTTAATGTATAACAGAATAGATAACATGCAGAATGTACAAAGCATAACTGATAAAAATGTTCAGGTCATATGTCCTATCAGCCAAACAGCCATATTCACATTAAACTTAAACTTGTGATTAGTTATTTGACATTTGAGTTCTACGCTTTTCTTTAAAAATGGATGTTGGATTTAACGAGAACTGCCTTGTTTAGTGAATGTGTGTGTGTATGTGTGTTGTAATACATCTTGCTAACCTGCAAATTTAATGATAGCAGCGAATCCTGAAGGTGCCTGCTTGAGTTCACTTTCTGACAGATGGTAGAAAGAGCTCTCTGACAATTTGATCTTCTCTGTCATTGATCATCTTCACTTTATGTGAACGAGATAGAAAATTCATTGCCTTCGATCTCGGGGTTATGATCAAAATTAAACCTCTCTGTTTATATCATTTAGAAATAATTATGAATTTTGGTGGGCAAAGTTGACTCCAAAACGTGAGAGACATGCTATTATAGCAATTATTAAAACAGTGAAACTTTTTGCTGAAAGCCAGAGATAAGACATTTTACCTGTCATTTATTTACGTTCAATCTTTTAACAATATTTGTCACAATAACGTTATAATTCCATCATTTCTCTTTTATATTCACCTTCAGGACTATAGTTGACTACAATTCTCTATACTCATAACATATATAAACACGCATAAAAGTTCCTGTTGTGAAAACTAAAATTAAACTGGGAAATAAATAGTAAAACTGACAGTAAAGATTTTAGAAAAATAACATAAGGATATTTATTTAGTTTAATTAACGTTGGGACATTGCACAAAAAACAAAATTCATAAAATACTGATTGAAGCCCAGGGAGCCAAGTTCAATATAAACATTAAGGTATATTTTGATAATGATAGCCATACAAACAATATTATGATATAAGATAGCCTTGTGGTTCTTTAAAACCCCTAGGCGGCGTTAAATATCCATCGGTGATTGTGCTTGATCAATGGATTATAGATACTAGAGATTATGTCAATTATAATGGACAATGAGAAGAGTTAAAGTAATGCTGATATTTTCAAAAGTAAAACATAAAAACTTCTCAAGCACAAAAAAGTAAGAAAAAGAAGCACAAAAAACGCAACTGTATACAGACCAGAGAAACTGAATAAACGTGTCTAAAAGAACAGAGTGGACCAAATGTCTATGAATTATTGCCGAATGAACTATTAAACGCCCTCAAATCAATGATATTTGTGGTTCGTAAGAGAGAGAGAGAGAGAGAGAGAGAGAGAGAGAGAGAGAGAGAGAGAGAGAGAGAGAGAGAGAGAGAGAGAGAGAGACAGAGAGAGAAAGGAAGAGAGAGAGAGTATATTTAACATTTTATGATGGTAATGGTCAATTTGAGATTAAAGATGTAAAATAGGCATCAACACATGCATACAGACTTTGATTAGTTTTGTAGGTCGTTTCAGCTTCTCCTAGATATTTAAAAAAAGACGAAGGCATCCTTCAAACACAGGATAGGGTTTTTGGTGAGACCTGACCAATCAAACCATTCGATGACCAATATCAGGTTTCGATCGTATACTCTTCGTATAATCAATCCGACCTTTAACCGACTGAGACATCACAATTTAAACTAGCATAAAAACATGACTGCTAAATACGGAAATTTATTTTCGCTTCTGTTGGGTCCTTCTTCATTAGCAACATGATGGTGACATAAATTTCTGAAATTCAAACACTTTTGATCGAATCAACTATAATTACGATGCATCCCTCTAACAATGTTTCCGGGTGAATCATAAAGAGAGGTAACAGAGAGGTTTATAAGTCCCCCCAAAATTTCTCAAGTTGGTTTTGCTTCTTTCCTTGCTAAGAATAATAATTTTCACATGCTGTTACATGTGGGCTCTACGGGTATTTCCATCAGTTTTTTTCCTCTTTAAGACATTGCAACACCTGAGACAAATGGCCGTGAAAACTGGATTTAAGTGAACCTGTGGAACAAAATTATCACCGTGGACATTATTTAGAGTACGCTCAGTCCTTTTCAAGTTCAACCTCACAGGTTCACATAATGAGATTTTTGTACCATATACCTTAATACACCTAACACCGGCGACAAAACTTATCGCATAGACTAAGAGAAATTGAGGTAACTTAAAATTACCTTAACAGTATTCATAATAATAGCTTTTATCTTGTGTACAAATGCCCGAGTGTATGGAACTTAAAATGTTCAAACTATAAATAACTATTAGGGAGGTAAACAACGTCGATATGAAAAAGACGTTCAATTAATTTCATAGCCAAATAAATTCACGTTCAGTGATTTTCCTGGATCGAATTCATTCTTAAATGTAGCTAGAATCTCCAGGCTGTGCGCCATAGCTGTATCACTTTTCTACACGTTTTTGTTTTCTTTTTCAGTTACCTGCCTGGGTAAGTTTGTTAATTTTTGTGTTGTATGATTTATAGGCCTGGCTGACATATACTTAAAAGGAAGTTTTCTAGAATTAGGAAACATGAGCATTCAGCTTTCTTATATTTATTTCAAAAATTTTCTATCGAAAAATTGTGGGTTTATCTTAATCCACATTGGTGAGAGGAATTTCGAAAACCGCTGTTGAGTGATCAAATCAATGAAGACATGGAAGTTATGAAAAATCCAGTTAGGGCCTAAAATGGTTAAGGAAATGATGATGAATACTACACACATTCTGAAAAATTTCAAGAACTTCACTAATAGATTTTAAAACATACAACCCACATTAGTCTCTGTATCAAACTATGAAAACTCGTTGACCTGCAAAAAAGTTGAAATTCTTCAACCCTTCTGCCCCTGTCTCTATCTCTGACTTAAATCACAAACATAATCACAAATTGGGTTGATAATTCCAGTCTAATGAAACAGGCCAAATTTCAAAGCAAACAAATCGCTCATAATCGATTAAAGAGTAAGGAACGGCTGATACGAGCCTCAAGCCATGAACTTTTGGGTTCATTTTTTAGCTCTCATTGAAAGTAAATGAAGTTTTTGTTGGAAAACTTATAGTAAAATACCTCTCTTGCATCTGAAGGCCCACAAAGAAAAAAAAAAGAATTGTAAAAATGAAAAAATTGTGTTATATGTTTATTTAAGAACCGGGGTGTTTCATAAGCGAAACCACATTAAGTCTAAAATAGTTACGTTCAGAAATGAGGTTGTTATAGTGCAGCTTGCTAGTAAGTGGGTTCATATATCTAGGTAGCGCATTTCCTCATAAAGCCATTATAATTATGCTATCATCTTGAAGATCTGTACAACATCAAACCGCTTCATTCAATTTAGTGACTAGCTTAATTTCTCTCTCTCTCTCTCTCTCTCTCTCTCTCTCTCTCTCTCTCTCTCTCTCTCTCTCTTTCTCTCTATCTATCTATCTATCTATCTATTTATCTATCTATCTATTTATCTATCTATCTATCTATCTATCTATCTATCTATCTATCTATCTATCTATCTATCTATCTACCTATCTCTCAATCTCTCTTTGCGCCCCCATCATTAAAGAATAACAAACAATTTTCATTCGAGCCCTCAGCATAAATTTCAAGCTCATCCTTGCACATGTAGCTGTCAACCATTATTTAAATCTTGAGGTTCTTTCCATGACAGATGCAACGCTGAGTCGGAATACGTTGCTTTCACACAAAAAGAAGACATTTTTCGTTTCAAAACCGTGTCACTTTCCATACTTAAGGAAAAAAAAGTTCAAACGTTCACACCTATGTTAAGTAATCTATTTCCTGAGCACGTGCCACATGGCCACAGATTTTCTTTGGTTGGTGAGCATGTCTTTCCAGTGACCCTGGTCTTCGCCAGGTCTATCTGTTCCCCCCAGGAGACACCGGCCTAGAAGCTCCCCGTGGCCCAGGAGATCGTGGTCTTGCACGCAAACCTCAAGGCTCACCTGCAAAGAGTAGATAATTTTCGTCAGCTTACTGCCTTTTTCTCCTTTCACTTCCTTTTCTTTCCTCCTCCTCTCCTTCTTCTTTTTCTTCTTCTTCTTCTTCTTCTTCTTCTTCTTCTTCTTCTTCTTCTTCTTCTTCTTCTTCTTCTTCTTCTTCTTCTTCTTCTTCTTCTTCTTCTTCTTCTTCTTCTTCTTCTTCTTCTTCTTCTTCTTCTTCTTCTTCTTCTTCTTTTCCTTCTTCGTCTTCATCTATTTTTTGCTGCTATTGCTTCATTAAGTTGAAAATGCTTTGTATAAATTAGGCTCCTGCAAAAAGGGATCCAAATGGAAGTGCAAATCTTTTAAGATTATTGTTTGAGTATATCACATCCCTATAAAGCACGTCTAGGGATCATTCCATATATAAATGTTTTGGCAGTTTTTTTTAGAGCATTAGAGAAACCAATAGGCCAACTATTAGAGACTTCAAAAAAGACTTTGATTTAAAAAAAAAAAAATCAACCTTACGCATGGATGTGAAAAACATTGAAGGCAAGATATGTAAATGCTAAAAAAGAGCTGCTAATTAATATTTCCTTCCATAAAAACGGTTATATTCAAGAATTCTTTTAAGAGTTTGTTATAGTCTCAAAATCATTCTATAGAAAGTATTTGAAAAACATAAGAATATTACAGAAAAAAGGGCATGCAATTTCTGAACCCACTTTCGATAAAACTGTCAAGAGACATGCTACAGACCTTTGGCAGTATCTCGGCAGGCACATTAAAAGCAAGTCCTTCATTCCACACAGGGTTCACAGATCCTCGCCTCACAGATGTCTTTTTGCGTTTCACCTTCTTTCCTTCCACCATGAGACACACGCGCACATATGGATCTGAATGGGTGCAGATAGTGAGCGTAAAGTGGGAGATAAGAGTCATTGCACAAAGTATGAGATAAAATTATTGTTTAAAAAAAATATGATGTTATCCCTATCATTGATAGAAAATGCTAGATAATGCTTTTACTTTTAATTAACGTACCAACCAATAACAAGGATTTTACAAATTCAACAGAATTTAAATACATACCTGCCCATACATCCGTCTATATATCTATCTATCAATTGATCTATCTATATATGAATAAAAGGTAAATAAATAGAAATATAGAGCAACACTATTGATTTCGTAGTTTGGGGACAACCTTGATATAGCAATGTTGTTAAAGAGCCACATCCCAGATTATAGCTTGAGAACTCTAGTTATTTTACATGCATTAAAATCATCAATTTCACTTCCCTTGTATGACTGTTCTGTTTGCCTGCCTCTCTGTCTTTACTTTTGTGCTTTCTATCTCTCTATCTACCTATCCATCTATCAACACATCCAACTATTAATCTATATGTCTATTATCTATTATTCTTTTTCCAATCTGTCTGTACATCTATATACCTATTTGACTTCCTGCCTATTTCTCTATCCATTTATCAACCCAGGCGGCTATTTCCTGTTTCTTTTTTTTTCTTTTCCTTCCTTTACTTTTTCATACTAATCTTTCATCCTTTAAAGCCAATCACTGAAATGCTTTTCTATCACGCGAGTGTGTCTTTCTTCTTTCTGCTTCTTGAGCCCGTATCCGCGGCCTCTTTTATTTTCTCTCCATCTACTATCTGCCGGTCTTTAACTATGCGCTCCCCCCACCCCCCTTTTTCTCCCCTTTTTGTCTCTCTCTCTATCTCCCCCCCCTCTCTCTCTCTCTTTCCCTCCCTCCCCATTTCTATCATTTTAAATATGAATAACTTTGTCCCAATATTTACCTATATTTTATCTATCTATCCAATAATCGCACTATCTATCCATTTATATAAATATCCATCAGTCTATCTATCTATCTATCTATCTATTTATCTATCTATCTATCTATCTTTCTATTTATCTATCTTCCTATCTATCCATTTACATATCTATCCATCAGTCTATCTATCTATCTATCTATCTTTCTATTTATCCATCTTCCTATCTATCTATCTATCTATCTATCCATATTCCCATCTGACTAAATGGATCTTTAACTGAAACCACCACCCCCCAAAAAAAAAAACCAACAAAACAAACAAAACAAACAAACAAAAAAAAAACAACAAAAAAACAAACAAAAACAAAAACAAAAAAACCATGGTCGCCTCTTCCCCACGCCCCACGCCTCTGACGTGAGTCCCACCTGCTGAGGGGGCCGCCGTCGACAGTTTGAGATCCTTCGCTTTCATCACGACCACCGTGAGCCTCTCGGCCGTGGGGAGATAACTCAGGGACAGCAGTATCTCGCCGCTCTCTCCAGCAACCTGGCACAGTAAGCATGGGGTAAACGATATCGATCAGCTCATGCAAATCACTCGCGGGGTTTTCGTATGCAAGAATCTAAGGTGTATTGATTCTTTGGGTGCAAAGTCTTTCCTCAGATTTATTCGATTTTGTGGTTTTGAATTGAAAAAAAAAATGCCTGAAATGCAAATGCAATTAGTGATGATGATGATTATGATAACAATAGCAATGATGATGCAGATGATGCTGAAGATGATGGTAGTGATGATTAATTTGATGTTGATGATGATAATGTCGATGGCCATGATGATGTTGATAACAACGACAATGATGATGATGGTGGTGATGATGATGATGTGGATGACCATGATGATGTTGATAACAACGACAATGATGATGATGATGTTGATGACGATAATGTCGATGACCATGATAATGTTGATAACAACGACGACGACGACGACGATGGTTATGATGATGATAATGCTGATGATGATGTGGACGGAGATGGTGAGTACGACGATGATGATGATTGAAATGATTATGTGTATAATAAATTTGAAGAGAATGATTGTAATATCAAAATATTGTGAAGAGTTGAAAGAAAATATGAACGACGAAAATTTTGCTAATGATAATGCAAAGAAGGATGGTATTCCACAATGAAAGAATAAGTAGATGGTATATTTAAAACGGCTTTTCTTTTACAATTTTTTCTGTAGTGTAAGTTTTTCCTTTCATGGATAAGCAGCTTTAATGAATAAAAATGCCACCTGAATATAGTCGTGCGTTCATTTTTTTAGAATGAAAGCATTCATAAAGGTATCAAACAACTACATAAAATGTTTCGTCACACTTATATAGACATCACGTGAAAACTTATTAAAAATAATCGTTGACTAATTAAAAATAAAAAAAAACCAAACAAACGATTGAAACGATGACATGATATTAAGATAAACCGTAAGCTAGCACTTATTCTACCAAATTTAGAAAACAAATGAAATTAATGTTAAGAGGTTCACAACAGACGTTGACAACTATCATAGTTTTGAAGAAATCACTATGCAAAGGTAATAAAAAAAAATACAAAAATTACAATCGTAAGGAAAAAAAGCAGAATCAAATTGAATGTAAACAGTATAATCACAAACATATTAGAAACTTGCCAGTGATGAAAAAATAGAAACTGTCTTCACACCACAGTAATAATATTCAGAAATAAAAAAAAAAGTATCAGAAAGAGAGCGCGAGAAAAAGAGATGGAGAAATAGAGAAAGAGAGAGAGAGAGAGAGAGAGAGAGAGAGAGAGAGAGAGAGAGAGAGAGAGAGAGAGAGAGAGAGAGAGAGAGAGAGAGAGAGGGGGGGAGAGGGAGGAAGGGAAAGAGAGAGAGAAAGAGAGAGAAACACATAAATAGAAAGAGACAGGACGAGGCAGAGAGCGAGAGAGAAAGAGATAAATACATAAATATCAAAAAAGACCGAGAGAGGCAGAGAGCGAGCGACAGAGGGAGAGAGAGAGAGAGAGAGAGAGAGAGAGAGAGAGAGAGAGAGAGAGAGAGAGAGAGAGAGAGTACGCCAAAGAAATAGAGAAAGAGAGCTATAACAATATTGTGGTCCTTGGTCTATAGACTGCTCTTTCCGATTCCCTACTGCCTATGTCTCTTTTTATTTAAAATTCATTTTCATCAAAGGAAAGCCACTATTTAATATTTCCATTCTTAAAGTTCAGAAACAGAACAAATTTAACGTTAGGTGTTGAATATCCGATTAGTATAAAGTGATTCACATCTAGCTGGCTACAAAAAATTTTTCTTCTCCTTAACTTTGTGGTGGTTAAAGTTATATTGCTTATTTAATACTGTGAGCAGCGTTAGTTGCGTTCATCGATCAGCACACATTTATTCTTTTCCCAAATCAAACTTACAAAAAAGAAAAAGAAAAGAATTTGGTATACTCGCAAAGCTGGGATCGTGATAATGTTTTTTCCTCCGTCTCTTTTAAAATAAAAGTCATAAAAAGTGAAGGTCAGGCATCGTCTGAGTAAGAATCTTCGAAGATAATGTGCGGCGAGATTGTAACATTAAATGACTTAAACATAGCAGAGCTTGAAGCTTTTACCTTGTGTTGCCGCTGGACATCGCACCACATCTCCACACTGTTGCTAACGTCAACGTTGGCCATCGCTATTTCTACCTCGCCCATAGGGGTATGTCGCGAAAACTTGTCGTAGTCGTAGAGGTGGAACAATAACGTCTTGTCCTGATAGGGGGAAAAGTATTTAAGAGAAATATGCTGGGTAATTATGACATGAAAAGACCTTTTCACTGGTGAATCATCCCATATTTCTTTGTTTATTTTGGCGCAGGTAGGGTTTGATTAACGGGTCAGGTTCGATACTCACCTCACGACTCTGGGGTGGTGTGAACCTTAAGAACCCTGCAGGGATCATAATTATGAGCTTACTCAACCAAAAGGTCAAACGCATGTGATAAAATATTAGCGTAAAAAACAAAAATACAGACTGCGTTCTTTTCGATACAGACCTTTTATTACTTCGATCTATAAGTCACGAAAAGGACGCTTCCCTGTGATATATCCTTACAAGTTAACTTTTCTACTTTCTGACTCAAACAACATGGCTTAGATGCTTAAAACATATCGGCGAACACTCCTATTCGATTGTGTTAGAGAAATAGTAGCGGTCTTGTGTGAGACGATTGTTATAGTTCTTTCTTAGCGCATAAATAAAGTATTGATGTTGAACTGAAAAGGGTAATTTTTTGACATAGTCCAGGGCATAATCTTTGCGACACGATATTGTGATATATCTCAAAATAAGTTCATGAATTTGTGTCACCATCAATATAAAGATAAGAGAGTGCTATAAGAATTGAAAATGTGGAATCAATGACAAAATCTAGGAAATAGTTGAAGGAGATAGTTTTTCCAATACTTTACTTCTTACGCTGTTTCTGACTCTATTAACTGCATATATTTGACGAGAAACGTTTTTTTTTTTTGGTCGACTTCATATGATAGGATTGAGCTTGAGATATGAAAAGGTCTAAGAAATGACATTCAAGACATTTATCTAGGACTTCTTTGAAAGAAGTAAAGAATACTTTGTATAAATTCATGGAAGAACATTGTGCGTTGACTTCATAAATCATTATGTAAAGACGGTAAAATCGAACTAGCATAAAATTAAAAGAACACAACATTGTCATGACAAACAAAGTTACTGAAAGAGCTGAAGGCTAATCTTTGATTTAAAAAACGAGATCTCTATCACACTCCCAGCCAAGAGTGGCATTCAATTTTTTAGACTCAAAACTCACCATTCCAGACTTAAAAGAAAAATTGCGTTCTTGCCTTAAGCATTCTGCACTTGGCAATGTAATTTGAGTGGACATTACAAGCTAAGATAGGGACTGAAAATCTGTTAAACAGAGAGCTGACTGGGAATTTTTGTCACGCCATTGCAGGATTAGCGCTTTTTGGACCGGCTGTCATTACTATTGACTATAAGATTTTTCTGCAGAAGCATGAATATCGCACTTGGAAGGGTGGTCAGATTATTTGATGTTTTTGTTTTCATTCATGAGAATGTACTATTGGAAATGGTCGTAATGAACTATTTGCCGGGCACAGAATAACTCTTTACTTTTTAATTCTTGGAAAAACCTTTAAAAATGGAAAAATCTACTACTATGTTTATATATCATATAAACTAAGAGTTTATAGAAATGGAAGGTGTAAAAAATTTTAGACTGTAATGTACAAGATGGATAAATCAATTAATTATAGATATACAGATTGATAGATCAATCGATTGAAAGGTGGAAAACGAGAGAAAAGAGAGATATACATGCAAGATAAAGAGCTAGGAAGAGAGAGAGAGAGCGATAGAGATAGAGATAGAGATAGATAGATAGATAGAGAGAGAGAGAGAGAGAGAGAGAGAGAGAGAGAGAGAGAGAGAGAGAGAGAGAGAGAGAGAGAGAGAGAGAGAGAGAGAGAGAGGACATAATGGGAGTCATGCAAAGACAGAAAGAGCAGACCGAAAAAAAAAATCAATAGGCTTAAAAGTATACATCAAAAGATACCCTGAAAGCACCACGCTGACGTGAGGGTGAAAGAATAATTGATAAATAGCCCTATTTCTTTCTAGCGCCGTCGAAAAAAAAAGGAACAGCAAGAAAAAGAACAAAGAAATGTAAAACAGATTATAAGACTTCTGTAAAGATTCTCTCAAGTATTTCTTGGGTGTGTATCATTTAAAGAATACACGTTTCATTTCCTGGGAGTGAGACGCGGTAATGTCACCGCAATTTGATGATATGGAATAAATTCGTTTAGGTATTTTACTTTTGCAAAGGAACGTACATTGACATTGTTTGATAGGAGTTTATTTTCACATTTGCAATATAATATACTTTTAAAAGTCTAATTATAAAAGCATCACACATATGAATACACTCAAAGAAACGCAGGAGCTAACAATAACTTGAAAAAAAATTGCTCTACACGATACCTTTGAGGCTATTGACAAGCAAATATCCTAAGGTTAATTTATCTTTTTAAGCCCATTAATATTTTATCGTTTTTCCTCCTTTTCTTCAATTTGCTTATAACACTGAATTCTAAAAATAAGTACACGAAAACTGTAGAATTGTTATCAGCCTCTACTTCTAACATTCCTAAAACTATTCAAGAAAACTTCAAGATGGATCGATCTAATATGCTTAAAATTTTCTTCATACCATCTTCCATGTAAGATACCCACAAACAAAGTTCTAACCCTTAAACGGACAAAGATACGTACCTTTACGTCATCAAAGTCTAAGGGAAATTTGAAGTATTCATTAAAATAAGGGTTGAGCGTCCTTCTCTTGACGGAGGACTGTCTCACCCTCTCATCCACGTTGGGTAGCAGGGAGATGCGGATGTACGGGTCACTGAAAGTCCCTGATATAGGGTCTGGGGGAGGAAGGTCTTGAGCTGGGGAACACGGTCAGAGGATGATTAATTGATTACACGGGAGGGAAAGAAGAAGGGATTAGAAATAGGTTCTTAGTTAGTCTTATATGAAACAGAAAAAAGTGAAGAAAAAAAAGACATAGCTAAAGTGAGTACAAATGAATGATGTATCCAGCATAGTATTGACTTTCGGACAAATTAGGGGGTATTATTTAATGATATGGGCAATTATATGGAAATATACATGTATCCATTTCTTATTGTTTTACAGTTTTGGAAAAAAAATGGAAATAAATTTTCAATATCAAAACAGATTTGTCAACTAAGTTCTTTTTTAACTACTCGTTGAAATTTTCGAAAAGACTGAGCTTAAGGTTGGTTTCTACAAAATTTTGGGGTGGATCATAATGCATCAAAGCTTTCAATGCTTTTCACATGAGTCTTATCAGTTAAATAAAGAAAAGGTGTTGCATGATGCTAAGAAAAGAAGTTGACTGTAATTGATAAAATGAACGTTATTGATTCTGACGTGCGTTCAGCATGGCTGTAATATGACCTGGGAGGAATTCCAAGGTAACAGTATAAATACAAAAAACTGAATTAGTTCAGAACTAGATCAAAGAATTTCTTTATATATTTCGTTTTGATCCGATCAGGACCCAGCTTAATCAGGTTTTAATCTTTTAAGAATATTCTGTACAATTTGGACACGCCAATTAGCGTTTCTTTTGCCCATTTCATAGTTCTCTGCAAATTCTACTATAAAAGAGTTACGGTTCAGGTAGGAGCTATCGAGCTGCTCTTATTCAACTTAGGTCTTTCGCATAAAATGATTGATTAGTTTTTTGATTATTGAATAATGAACAATGATCGTTGGGAGTTATAACATTAAGCATATTGCTTTTGCATTTTGCTTTTGATTTACACTAAAACGTTTCTTTTTTTTCATTACGCGCTAAATCCTGAGCAAGACAGACAATTATTTGTTTCTTAAATGGTTATATGCTTCAACGTACAGCTTAATCAGGTGCTCAAAAGCAGCGCATTTTAAGTCAAATGCATTCTAGGGGGAAAAGCTATCAGATTTTGAAGTAAAAAAAAATGATTTCCTTATTAATGAAAAAAAGGCAAATCAACATAAAATATGCCATTTAACCGGCATAATGGACAGTCGGCCTATTGAAAACTGTTTTTTAAATTGATGCCAAACTGAGATTTGCGTAAAAAAGTAAAAAAAAAAAAACCCAACTGATTTCTCCGTTCTGGCATCAGTTCCAAACAAAAAACAAAAAAACAACAAAAAACAAAACAAGTCCCATACTTTTAAAATAAAAATTGCTGAGGGCAACAAATAACTCTCCCCTCTGTTAACATTTTATTCCCTGGAAGAAATGTTTTTTAACAATTATCCACAATAACAACCCTCGTTTGTTAGTATACATACATAAGGAGGATCGCATTACATTGAGGGAGTTTGTGAAGCGAGAAACAAGAAGCAATGAAAAGTCAATAGCGAGGTGGTCATAGTTTTTTTTTTTACCTTCAATTAAATGAACAACGAGATCACAGGTCCGAAAATCGTACTTTAGCCGGGTGTGAAGACGGCCTTGACCTCCATCTAATGAGGACTGCTGTAACACGATGTCCTTACGAGGGTAAAGGTCAGGACGTATAGCACCTGGAGACACAAAAAGGCAATACTGGGTATTATATTGATTTCCTGTTGGGATAGAAAAACAGTTAGACAGCAAATTGATATGCTGGCATGCAGAGAGCTTAAGAGCTTCATGCTGGTATAAACATCGCTAGTATTTCGTCGGCAAGTTAGCAGAGTTTGGCTAACTGTTGCAAAAATTGAGAGAATTGGGAAGAGGGCGTAAAGTTACAGTTTAGAGATAACGATCTTAATAATGACGATGTGTCCAATGATGACGAGGATTTTGATTATGATGGTAATAATGACGATAATTATGATCGCGTCAAAGTTTCAAATATTTTTGATGATGCTCTTGATCAGTAAAATGATGTCTACAAAGATGCTGACATCGTCATTTTAGAGATTTAGATCATCTTGTTCTTAGGTTTGTTATAATAACACATTGACATGCTATACCATTATTATTATTATTATTATTATTATTATTATTATTATTATTATTATTATTATTATTATTAGTAGTAGTAGTAGTAGTAGTAGTAGTAGTAGTAGTAGTAGTAGTAGTAGTAGTAGTAGTAGTAGTAGTAGTAGTAGTAGTAGTAGTAGTAGTAGTAGTAGTAGTAGTAGTAGTAGTAGTAGTAGTAGTAGTAGTATTTTTATCTTTATTTTTATTTTTATTATTATTATTATTATTATTATTATTATTATTATTATTATTATTATTATTATTATTATTATTATTATTATTATTATTATTATTATTATTATTATTATTATTATTATTATCATTACTATAGTGATCATCATCAATATCATCATCATTCATTCATCATTATCCTCACCATTATTTGTGTGGTTTACATTTGTGTTCCAGCAATATCTTTATAATCTAAATAATTCACTTAACAAACTGTGATATTTCTTAAAGTGTAAGTGGTCAAGAACCAATTTTGTGTATGCTTTTAAGACATTCCACTCAATATTAACTCAACATAAAATGTGCGATACGTCCCTGCTAGGCATATTTTAATTTCTTGTGTTTTTTTTTAAATGTGATCTTATTTTTTTCTTCCCTCCATCCATGTTTTTTCTTTCATTGTTAAAGTTCGCACTTTTTAATTTTTTTTTCTTTACCATCGACCGTACACTTATTCTTACCCCTTTGCTGGCGCTTTCAGCATGTGTTTCAAATAACAAATAAATCCCAAAATATTGAAAAGTTCTATTAATAGATAACCACTTAAAGTAAGCAAAATAAAACAACTATTAAAATATGTACTAAAACTTTATTTAAAGTTTAATATTTGGCATTAAGAAAGTATTAAAAGACTATGATATAATGAATTTCCAAATCATCAAGGTGAATACTCTTATAACAGTAAAAAAAAATATGTATAAACATATTATCATTTGCTCGGTGAACATGTAGTAGGCAATGGATTAAGAAAACAGCAAAATAAAAATTAAATTCAAAATATTTTTTGAACATTGCACATCAGTCTGTGTCAATATCGTTCATTGTGTTCAGAAAAGGGGGCTTAGAACAAAACAACCAGCAGCTTATAGATTAAATAAAAGTAGTTTCATGGTCGTGATAAGAGACTGATTGACAAAAGATTATAACCTCAAGAAAAGTTAGCTTTAGTGTTTCTTTTACGAGATATGCGTAAAGTATGAGTAAAATGATGCGGAGTAGACGTTTGTTCGTAAGTGCATGCATGAATTAACTATATACCAGTCATTGTCATTATCAATCATCTTAGTTAAAGACACATATCCTGTTTTGATTTAACGTCACTATTGTGTTCATGTACATCATTTAAGGTAGTTTTAACCGATGATGACTATGTTTTTCGACAACAAAAAAAAAACAACAAAAAACAAAAAACAAAACAAAAAAAAGAAAAAAAAAATTTGCTGTTTGTGATGACATGCCTAGCAACGCAAGAGCTATCACAGATAAAGGCATCGTTAACACAACACAAACAGCAGTAGGGCTAACGTTGTGAAGCTAATCCCACAATTATGCGTTCTAGTTCATCGATCTAGGGACTGCAGCTGGCGAAATGAAAATATCAACAACCATGGAAGAAGAAAATCGTGTCAACCTGGTAGGGAGGATTACTCATAACGCATGTCAACCTGAGATAAAGAATAAAAGTCAAGCATCTCTTATTTTCTACATTCCTCTTCTTTCTCATTCGATTTGCCGCAGCTTACTGACTACATTCATTTCTAGCTTTTCTTCAACTGTTTATCTCTCTCAAAATTTCTTGGCGAGGACAGCAAGAGCTCACAAATACAATGGCAAGTCACATCTGAATTATACGATTTAATGGTGGATTTATTTGCCTGTTTTTTAAACATCCATTCAGTAGGGAGAGTTATTTCCAAACTCAGGATCGATAAACCTCGAGGACAGACACGAGACGGCGGTATGACAGACAGGATAAAGTGGGATCTACAGGATGACTTTGAATACTTATTTCATCTCTTGATGAAGCTTTTATCTTGTGGATCAGCTTTCTGCAGTCCGGCGAGATTCAGTCTTAGTGGTAGAGAGCGCAAGTTGGCTGCGTGGAGTCTTACTGTCATAGAATACTCAAGGAACTTTGCCAAGTCCTCTAACCACAAACAGTTTGTGAGTTTGGCCTCCATCTTCTCAAGACGGCTAAACAAAACTCAAGGCTTGCAAAGAAATGCTTACTTTTGCTAGTCCTTAGTGCCAATGCCTTGCCAAATTCAACCATGAAAAGAGCAATAGAATTCTTTCAAGAAACTATGAAGTACTTAGATCTTCAGAGCTGGTGTGGTTTTATTTTTAATATTTTCGCTGAGAGAATACGAATGAAGAATATTAATGTTGTACATCCATCACATAACATGACTTGATGCTTCAGTCTGTTGTTGTTTGTTCTATAATTTAAAAAAATCATTAACCAGTCTTGTTCCCATAGTTACAACAGCACTGTATACTTTTTAACGCTTTGCAAAGTAAAGTTTAGAAATAGATGATAGCATTTCTTACTTTCAAGGCAACATGCAGCAACCTTTAACGAAGAACGTAAACTTACCCAAGTGAATCGCACTAAAAAATCTGTCAAAACAATTCACCGAATTTCCTAAATTAAACAGAACCATCTGATACTGCCTGGTTGATGGGCGCCATTGCTAAGTAGAATCCCATGTCTCCGAAAACGGCAAGATTCGAATTTTTTGCGGTAAGTCTGACGGCTTTAAGCTCAGGGTGAACTTCTATTGGATAAAGCTGCTGATGAACAATGCCAAATTAGATTGAAGGTTGTTGACAAGATGGCTCTATTGATTCGTTAACTTCGATTCGCACCAAACCCGCAGTGTACTTGGAGCTAACTTGAGAGAAGAATAAAGAATGTACCAACATTTTTTTTTATAGTTAACACGAAAGGCTCACAACTAGCTGCTTGATTCATGGCAATGCGCACGACATGAACTTACGTGTGTCATCAAGTAAAGACGGCTCCATGTAGGACACTACAAATCGATTTAGACGATCGTTGCAGCAAAGGCCAGCTGATTAAAGAAAATATCTCAGCCACAACTACTGCAAGATATTCTACTGCAGAGTGCTGTTGGAGTAAATAGACTCCTCGTCCCAAACTACCGCTGAAGTAAAACCTAAAAAGCGACATCTGTGACAGTTTTCCAAATAAGACTTCTGTGCTTAGAGTCGACTCAAAAACATGAAGAGTTTACTCACGACCCCATAAAAAGGGCGATAAATGCACTCTCTTTTCAATTCATAATCGTAAACTGCTAAGTATTGTTTTCCTTCCCAGCTCCATAAATACAATAAAACGCTACTTTGTTATATAGCTCAACTTATTTTCTTTAAGAGCATGCAGAGTTGTGTGGAAAGTCTGCAATGGTTTTAAAAAGCTGAAGTTCGCCTTGATTTGGCTATACGTCCTTGACTTTGATCGTCACAGTAATTGGCTTATTTTGGCAACCAATGAGCTTCGGAGCAGCTGTCCTAGTAATCGTGGTTAATATGAAACTTCTTGCTTCTACCGCTCAATTCTCCTCATTTATTTCGAGCCCCTGCCACTCTATCCTTGTCTATCTTTCTCGATCTCTCACTTTCTCTCATCGGTTTTCCATCGCTTTCAAACCTTATCTGCTTCCGTTAAGTTTTACTCTTGCACTCTTTTTTTTTCTTGAAGAATCCTTCAGTGACTTCCTACCTCTCTCATTTACCACAAGATCTTTCTCTCTCTCTCTCTCTCTCTCTCTCTCTCTCTCTCTCTCTCTCTCTCTCTCTCTCTCTCTCTCTCTCCCTCCCTCCTTCTCTCCCTCCCTATATATATATATATATATATATATATATATATATATATATATATTTATCAAGATCTGTTTCAACTTCTTTCTCCATCTCTCTCTCTCTCTTCCTTTCTAAAGCTTTCTTCATCACTTTTTCAAATCTGTACCTACCTTTTTCATCTTTCGGATGTTATTACAGCAGATAGTTGTGATGCTATAAAGGAGGGAATTGGTTTGACCTGAGGTTAGCTCGTGTCACTTGAGGCAGATGATAATGGGCGATGTGAGGCTAAGCCAATTTGAGCAAAGCCCCCGGCCTATCCTCTTCTATCCCCGTGAGCTGGATTGCACAATGCGGAAAATGTGCAGCTAGGACTGCCGACATCATAAAATACATCGCGAATAAGAAAACTATAAAGTCTATACCAAAAAGAAGAGAAATGATAAAAAAGTTGACGACAGAAAAAAACAAAACAAAACAAAAATTAAAACAAAAACAAAACAAAAACAACAAAAAAAAAAAAAAGAAAAAGAAAGAGACGTGTCTCAAAAAGATGGCAATACAGTTGTAGCTCTAAAGACAGTTTATGTTGTATTATTTCAATATAAACTATGAAATCAAGTACTACAAGAGGGGTTATAAATAGCGTTGTGAGAATGATGAATTTTGTAGTAGAAGAATGAGCATAAGTATTTGCCGTAGCAAAAGTAATAGTTTAAGTATCAGTGCTTTAATTTATATTAATATTTTCTACTATCATCCTTATTATTATTGTTATTATTATTATTATTATTATTATTATTATTATTATTATTATTATTATTATTATTATTATTATTATTATTATTATTATTATTATTATTATTATTATTATTATTATTATTATTATTATTATTATTATTATTATTATTATTATTATTATTATTATTATTATTATTATTATCATTATCATTATTGTTGTTGTTGTTGTTATTATTTTTGACAGCAGCAGCAGCAGCAGTAGTAGTAGTAGTAGTAGTAGTAGTAGTAGTAGTAGTAGTAGTAGTAGTAGTAGTAGTAGTAGTAGTAGTAGTAGTAGTAGTAGTAGTAGTAGTAGTAGTAGTAGTAGTAGTAGTAGTAGTAGTAGTAGTGGTTGTAGTAATAGCAGTGGTAGTAGTAGAAGTAGTAGTATTAGTAGTAGTTACGTAGCTGTAGTAATAGTAGTAGTTAGTAGTAATCGTAGTAGTAGTAGTAGGAGCAGCAGCAGCAGCAGCAGCAGCAGCAGCAGTAGTAGTAGTAGTAGTAGTAGTAGTAGTAGTAGTAGTAGTAGTAGTAGTAGTAGTAGTAGTAGTAGTAACAATAGTAGCAGTAGTAGCAGCAGCAGCAGCAGCAGTAGTAGTAGTAGTAGTAGTAGTAGTAGTAGTAGTAGTAGTAGTAGTAGTAGTAGTAGTAGTAGTAGTAGTAGTAGTAGTAGTAGTAGTAGTAGTAGAATATTAGTCATAATGATACTTTTGCAGTGTTAATTCTAGTGAGAGATGAAGTGGTGGTGTTAGCAGCAATAGGAGGTGGAGCTATCTCTCCTTCTCTCTCTCTCTCTCTCTCTCTCTCTCACTCTCTCTCTACTTTTTTGCTTCTATCACTCTTTCTATTTCTCTCTCTCTCTTGGTCTATGTCTCTCTCTCTCTCTCTCTCTCTCTCTCTCTCTCTCTCTCTCTCTCTCTCTCTCTCCCTCTCTCTTTCTTGGTCTCGATCTCTGTTGATGCCCTTTTTCCCAAAATCGTTGTGTAACTCATTCTCTTAATTCTCATAGCCATTAAAATGGATAATTGATATAAGACAATATAACCTGGGCAAATAGGAACCACATCCTAGTTCGATAGCTTGGGTTTATAACAATGTGAGTCCTTCATGGACGCTTCAGTTTTACGTTCTTAAAAGAAATTATAATGTTCGAAATATTCAAATTTGCAAAGAAGAAAAAGTTGCTCCTGAGAACATTATTAATTTTGACAAATAATCAACAAGCATGTATACACCGTTATAGCCATAATAAGATTATAAACAGCTCAAAACGCCATTTATTCAATGATGCGTGCACCTTTCTCCTCTACAGGTTTACATATCGGATACAAATTAAGTAATCGAATCACTGGAAAATTATCACGCGACATTTTTATGCATGCAATGTCCAATCCCCATTATAGGACATGATGAGGGTTTAACTTAACACTTGCGAAATAGCGCAGTGCATCCTTTCCCCCCTCTAATGTTCCTTTATTCCCATGCTCTCCCTCTCTTTAAGTCTGTTTGTCTCTAATTCTATCTACCTGCCTCAATCTCTCTCTCCTCCCTTCCCTCTCACTCTCTCTGTGTCTGTCTGTCTGTCTGTCTGTCTGTCTGTCTGTCTGTCTGTCTGTCTCTCTCTCTCTCTCTCTCTCTCTCTCTCTCTCTCTCTCTCTCTCTCTCTCTCTCTCTCTCTCTCTGCCTTTCACTCTCTTTTTTTGTGCCACTGTGTTATTATTAATCTTTTTCTCTCAGCAAAATTTTTTCATTTCAATTCTCCTACATGTACCATTACAACCCTATTTTAACAATAATTATGAGGCAACATCAAGAACAGCAAAAACAACAAGAAAATGAAATGTGAAGCAGGCATTTAATGTTTCTTCTACCAATATTCTCGACCTCGTTCTACATACCCCGACGATCCCATCCCAAACATACGCACGCATTTCACTAAACACATTCTGTTTTTAAACCAGGGGAAATATTTGCCTGGCCATCTTTTAATACAAATAAAGAAAATAAATTAAAAACTTGGCATATCTGCTTCAAAATCTTACAAACGTCTCTGTATGTCCAGACATGTAAGTATGAGATTTTGAACTTGCAAATAGATACAAAGTTTTTCATATTATACATATTATACAGGCTCATAAATACCCGGGCTTGAGTGGGTGCGATTTTTCCTGGAGCCCGTTCTCCATTATCAGATAATATCATTCCAAGCTTTTACAAAATCTAATGGCTAAAACGACTATCACCTTTATCCGCCGCATCTAATCTGTGCTAAAATCTCCATCTTCAACCATTTCCTAACTCCTTTTTTTATTTTTCAGAAAAAAAAAATACCTTTTTTGTCATCCATTTTGAGACTAGAAATGCTTCTTATCCCCCCTTTCTCCCCATTTCCCGACATTTGCTACGTGCTAACCTTGTTTCTAGAATATCTCGCTCCCATCGCATCCATCAAACAATACCCTCTCAAGCCATTGTCTTTTTCCTCTCCACGCATCTTCCTCAACAGCCACTCTCGTAAATAAACTGCCTGAGACTCTGTTCTCTTCCAACGCTCTGTGTGATACTTCCCTTTTCTTCCCCCCCCACGCCTTCCTCACAACCAATTTTCTTTTTTGTTCCAAATCTGTCCAACCTATAACCTCACCTACCCACTCCCTCATTGCTATTCTTTTCCCGAATTCCCCTTTTTCCTCGTAGCGTCTACGAAACCAGGCGTGCTGACGTCATCAAAATTCCGCTACGAGATGCTGAGACAGTGAGGCTATCGATTCGCTTCAACCCCGCATCCAGTGACGTAGTACACAGATTTCGTACTATATCCTTCAAATCATTGTATGCATAATAGAGAAGAAACAATTCTGGACAATTAAAAACTTGAACTGTGTAAAATAGTAGCACGATCGGGAGTTAATATCTATCCTTCACATTAAACTATTCCTTTGGAATAGTTTACTAAAGATAATGTACAATCAGAAAAAAAACCTCCGCTTGAAATGATTTTAAACCCCTGGTATTTTATCCTAAGGAATGTAGCAATTTTAATATGTCTAACACTAATTTTCTAATGACCATTTGCACGACTTGCCTACATAATAATTTAAAATGATTGATTTTAAACAATCAAACTAAAATTGTAGATAGATATTATCAAATCAAAATTTATCTTCAGTATTTTTTAACCCCTCCCTCTCCTCGCTTATGGCAATCTGGGCTTGGAAATCTAATCTGTTAATACCCTCAATTCTTCATCTCAAAATTTATTTTCTCTCTCTCTCTCTCTCTCTCTCTCTCTTTCCTCCCTCAAGCCTTCTTTTTGTCGTTTCCGGTTTCTTCCTTTTTAGATCGTAATCCTTTTAAGTAAATCAATATCTACGGTGATGACAATACGGGGAGCAGGAATAAAAACCAGAGCAGCTTGCTCCCAGGAAGCTGAAATCAACATATTCAAGGAGGCCGACAAAATTACAAAAGACAAAGCCAATAAAAAAACGGAGGAGAAAATTCAGCAAAGATGATATACACAGAAGGGCACCGGGGGAAAGCCCTGAAACAACAAGAGAATATTATATTGTAAGAGCAAGTGAAGTTGACAGTACAACAGTTGGAAAGAAAAGGGCCCAGACCAAAAAAAAAATAAATAAATAGATAAAAAACCACTGCGAACGTCTCAAAGGCGAGTGAACAAGAAAATTGTTTTCCAAGTGAAGCTGCAACGTAAAATGCTAACGGGTTTCCAAAAGGCATGCTACTGAGATTTAATACCATTCTTCAGGATTCTCATATACCTTGCGAGATCAAATTTAAAAATTTATTGACACATTCGGATGTTTAACGTCATTTTGCTAAGCAGTGATAAACAAACTGACTGATAGAGTTAAAACTGTAGAAAACCTATGCATTTTACTTTACATGCTCAATGTTAACTTAAAATTCGAACATATTGAGAGGAAATTCTAATGGGTCTGACTGGACAAACGAGTGTGTGTGTATGTGTGTGCGTGCAAAAGCTACCGATGGCCTAATTTACCAGAAACTGTCCACTTTTTAGTACAGCTTTCACAGACAGGTGATGGATCTAGATTGTTTCAAGTCTTTGCGACACCAGTTTGCGCAATTCATAGCAGCAACGTCGGATCAGAACAGATTAGAGCGATATTACAAGATGACCATTTTGGTCTGCAGAGCGTCGCTGAAAAATGAGGCGGGAAAACGGCGTAAAGTTAAGCTGCAACGCTAAGCGCCTGGTAAAAGCTATCTGGATTATTTCCCCTTCCTAGACTAGACAAAAAAATGGATGCTGACTAGAATGAGTCAAGCATTATGCTAGATTGCCGTGCTTGCTGATCAATCTCTGCTCTGTAAGTGGGGTTGAGAAAGGCAGGACTAATAAATTTATTAAGAGTACAAAAGGGATTTGAGGAAAGCGGTTATAAAGCTTGCCAGGATTTAGCTGTGCGCCTAGATAACGAGGGGAAGATTCATTTATATTACATAGATTGATTATTTCACGTCACAGTTCAAAAACGAAACCCTATTATTGTATTGACAATGCTAATCTTCAAACAATCGGATCTAATTTCAGAACATTGTACTCTATTGATGGCCATTACGTCACACAAGCGTTAGTGGAATTTAAACATCTGACGAACACGGAACTAAAGAAATTCGTACAGCTCGAGGTGAAAGAAAATTGAGGAAAAAAAAAGGAAATGAATCTTCTATTGATATGAAAAATAGAGTAAGTTCAAAAGATTTTGGACAAATTAAATGTGAATGGAATAATTATCCCAACAGATACCTTGATGCCTAAAGTATTTCAAAGCAAAACTTACTAAAAGAAAAAAAAAATTAATTTCATTTCTCTAAGAATAACCTAAAAGAGGCGCAATCCAGCCCAATTCGTTATAAATTAGTTAAGGCTTCAAACGCAGATTTTCCATAAATAAGATTTTTACTAAATATTGTAGAAAAGAACAGCTGGGAAGCTGGGAAAGTAAGAATAATCAAACTACAATGTCCAAAATCCGCATCAAATCTTAGGCACGCCCCATTAGGCTGCGAGTTATAAAGAAGCGCTACAGGCCATTCCGTCGCTTGACAATGCTAATCTTCAAACAATCGTATCTTATTTCAGAACTTTGTGATCTTCCTTATTGATGGCTGTGAGTGAAGTTCACGAGCAATGAAAGACTGGAAGGCTTAGAGGGAAGGCAAGAGTGTGTGAAGGTAGGCAAGCTTAGCCTTAGAACTATAAAAGCTAGCGAACACGAGGGTTCGTCCTCTTTTTGCATTACATTTTTATGAAAGAAGAATGGCAGGAGATTTGGCATCTTTATAAATAAGTCGGGAGAGGAAAAATTTATTACCCGAAAAAAAACCGAAAAGAAAAAATTTGATTAAAAACAAATCTCCTAATTTCATTGTATGAAAATATTGCAATAATTGGCATAAAGAAGAGGCAGTTTATCACGCCAATTCTACATCCTAAGTGAAATGTTATCACCCAAATATATTGATTTCAATGGAAATAAGAATACCACTCACAATAAATGTGATATAGAGAAATTGAAATAGTTTTATACTTATACTGAAATGAAATCAAATAAAAATCAACCACCTGAACTGATTTTGTTGAGACAAGAAATTATATTCTGTGAACAAGACAATTTTATAAAATCAATGAAGTGAACTTCAAGACAACTTTATAAAACAAATAAAGTCAAGTCATCAAAAGAATATTAAAACAGAGGAACAGATACAGAGCAGGGAGATATAGGATACTCAAGAACAGACAAGAACTGGTGTGTGTGTGTGGAAGAAGACATGGAATGCGAAATGTAATGATGTAGATTATATAGTAATAAAATAGCATGGAATAATTTACAATTTTACTTCATAAAATATATTTATTAAGTTAGAGTAATTTCTAAAATTTATAGTATTGTTTTGTTTTAAGTATAAGGGGGGAATTCATTAGAATAAAATATTAGAAATCTAAAATATTGTTGGATTTTTATTTTTGTCATTTAACTATATGTATATGTTTGTGAAGCTATAATTGAAAATTTATTATGGATTAAGATTTAAATCTTAAGTATAAATAATTATTTTAAGGAAATTTGGGTCCTTTGCAAGGAATTAAACCTTATTTTCTAAATTAGATAGAAGATACATTAGCTAAAGAGAGTCTATTATTACAATGGCCATTACGTCACACAAGCGTTGGTGGAATTTAAACATCTGGCGAACACGGAACTAAAGAAAGGCCAGTGTCAAACCGTAGTCGAATGCGAAATAAATTGCAACTCAAATCAGTTCCTTTGAAATGGTCCATCGCAATTAATGATTGGAGAGTTTTATGATTTATTCATGAATTTTGTTATACCGGATAGGGATAAAGCTTACCATATCCTTTAAATGTAAAGAGGTGTAGAGAGGAATTAAGAGACAGTTATGGCATGAGTATCAGATGAATAAATGATGAAGTAAACAGCATTGTCGATAAAAAAAACTGCCATAGCTTCAAAATTTGAAAAAAGAAAAGTCGAGCATGATTATATTAGCAAAAATGTATTATACTTTGTTTGAAAATGAGTTGGAAAAGTCCTATTAACGATGCCCACGAAATGGTATTGAATAATTTTTTTTATAAAAGGATGGTGTGAATATTTTTATCCCATAGTATTATTTGCTATCAAAAGAAGACAAATCCCTTTGATAAATGGAACTTTTGTGCAGGAACCAATTTTTCTCTAGATTTATATTTTAGATACGCATTAAAGCGTTTTAAAAGATTACAACAATTCTTCACGTCACCAGTAATATCTATTACAGAGTCAGTAATTGAGAGATAAGATACATTATCATAAAATCACACAGTGCAAAGCAATTTTACAAAAAAGATGCTTCAAAGTCAACAGAATTGTCATCCCAATTGGTTCACCATGTACTCTGTATGATGATGAGTTTGGGGGCCCCATCATTTCAGATCCACCCAACGCGTCTGAAATGCAGAAAAGGTCCTTAAGACCACCTTACTGTGGATCGGTTTCATCATGCAATCAAAGGAAAATACAGACACTGGAACACAACTGAACTAGAATTTACCGGTTAACTTCTTAATTGATAGCGCTCGTTTTCATGCCTATGAAATGCCTACACGGTGTCTCCCCCCCACCCCCCACACACGCACACACACACACACTAAGTTTATAATAAGAATAGTTAACTAATTTTGTAAAATCCAAATGTGTTTACAGATTTTTTTTTTAAACATTCATTATTATGTAGGTTTAAAATACTTTGCGGTTATAATTCCCGCAAGGCTGTGCACTTTTATGCACTTAATACGAAAATTCAAAGCTCTCTAATAAGCGTTTAATACGATAAAATAGTTAATGTTTACTGATTGGGAAAGTAAAGAATTGGTTGATTTCTTTTGTTTCGCGCAAAGGTCAAGTCTTGAGTAAAGTTCACGTTACGTTCTCTCTCTTTTATTTTTAAATGATCGCGTTTTTGTAACGGATAAGTTCAGACTTTGTGCTTTACACAATAGGAAATTGGCAGATTTGGTAGAACTGTACGGTATATATAAAGCAGCAGTATAGTATTTTTAAGAGAAAAAAATGTATAAACTACTTTCATGGAATTGAAGAGGCTTTGAGCCACTTTTGCTCTATGTATTTTCGGAGTGCATAAATACCACGAGTGAATTGTAAAAGAGATTGTGTTGAGTACTCTACCCATCAACTAGCTAGAAATCGATCGCTTTCAATATTTTTTTTCCCCTAGCTAAGGAAAAAAAAAACTCTTTCTTCTCAGTACCTTTAAGACTATAGCTGGAGACCAAAAAGTAGAGAAACTGGAGTTAGTTGCTTTTTTTTTTTTTTTAAACATGAATATATTACGAAACTAAATGGATATCGATTTTTTTCCCTTACGTAGATATATTTTTAACTGCTTGCCCTATTTAGCGCGGTCTTTAAAATAGTTTTGAGTTGCCGACGGATCTCTCTTCGAATTCACTGCCATGCTCCTAAAGAAACGAAAATTAAATTTTGTGCCTGAGGATAATCACGCACCATTTTTGAAAAGCAAATCTTGCTCCTAATTTTAAACGAGATCAAATATGGGAAACATTTTAACTGTACTTTTAGAGTAAAAATAACGAATGCTGCTCTTTTATAATTTCTCGGTGATATTAAATTTCATAGCTCAAAAGGATAAAACAGTAAAAAAATCAGTTGCGCAGATATTCTGAGTTTATGAACTAACACTTATAATAAAAAATATTAGCAGCATTTTGTTGCGCGGATATAAGAGGGGTCAGATCTATCACAAGCAATTGGCTTTGATATTGTGCACACTAGATCAAAACGACCGAGCTTTACGTTAATTTCCGTACTTTTTGACATTATTATATGTTTTGTTTATATTTTGAATGGCACTTACAAGCTTAAAGCAACTAATTTGGCGTAAATTTCTTTTTTAAGTAAGAAGGTAGTGTTTCATGCTGGTCTACAGCTGATTGATAATTATCTTTGTACTATTTTGTGGCGTTTTGCATTTTTCATTAAAAAAAACCAAAGCCATTCGTGTCTTTAAAAAATAAATGTCACAAAGAAATATCGTTTTAGCTTTGAAGAATCAGTGGTAAGCAATGAAATGGTGACCCAGTAGCAAAAATCTCCCTAGCAATTCCTTCAAAGCATAATAACAAATCTAATGTATACATATAAATATTATATTATGTGTATGTATATAAATATATATATATATATATATATATATATATATATATATATATATATATATACACATACACGTAATAAAAAAGACCCGAGGAAATTCCACAGGAAAGAATCCTCTTCATACCAATACATATTAATTAAATCTTATTGTGATTGGAAGCATTTCAAAAAGTGATATATTTTCTTAAAGTTCTATTAAGAACATACATTCTTCAAGGAACTCTGCCAGACTTGTTTAGCCCGAAGCTCCTATTTTTCACACTTTGACAAGTTCGATCATTACTGCCCGGTGTTCACATTTTTCTTCCTAGATCTATACGGATCTCTCAGTTTGCTGTCGCTATCAAGCATCTTCAGATTTCCTCAGTTCACTTTCCTCTCCTCCCTCCCATCTTCATCTCCCTCCCCCACCCATCCTTTTGGCACTCGTAAATATATAGCCCGAGGCTCCCAGAGTCGGGCACTAATAGGGACCCAAAAATAGCTCTCAAGGCTTTAACAGGCTTAGGGAACTTAAAATGATTTTGAATTTGAAAGGCTCCAAGGCAAACAGACGTACTGTAACAGCTAGCACGACATTCCACCACTAAGAATCAATCCAGTTTTGGAGAACCATTTCTCCCTTCTTTAGAATGTACATTGCATTAAACAATTCATAAAACTTAAAAACACAGAATACTGGTTCTAGCTTCTTTAAAATTTCTGATGTCTGAAAGTAAAAGAAGACGAGGAGTCAAAACATAACATTCTTCTTTCTCTGTTCTATCCGACAACCTGTTGGCACAATATATTCTTTCAATGGAATTTTTTAAAGTAATCCTTAAATAATAGAACCTAGAGATAATTTATGCGATCTTTCAACCGTTTCCATTGCATAATGTACCCTAATAAAGTATAAAAGTCAAAGATAAGATTTTTTTTCTTTCTTGCCATAAAAATAAATTGAGCTTTAGAGAAACCACTCGTAAATTTTGAACCCTCATCTCTTATCTCCCTTTGACACGACGGTGATCTTTTGCTACGACCAATCCTTTCAAGAAATCGATAAAGTCTGCTATGTAGATGTTTACCAGGGATGTTCCGATCTCCCAATCCTATTGAGGTCTCTCAAAACGAAAACGAGGTTTGACAGCCATTGATAACTATATTACTTTGGAGAAATGTACGGATTCACCTCGTACACGGAAGAAAGATGCGGACATACATAAAGGGATGATCGATAGAGAAAGCGAAAGTAAAAGCGCCAAGAGCAACAAGGCTTAGAGAAAAGTAGAGAAATGTTGATAAGATCCTATTAATTTCTTACTTACCAAAGTTAGCGTCGAAGACGAGGCTATCCACGCTGACGTCACTCTTGGCGCTAATGCTACTGTTGTCATCCGTTAATTGCTCACTGCGCATGCTAGAACGCGACGTGGTCGATACAGATCCCGTCTTGGGCTGAACGGCATGAGATTCTCGCGAGATTTGGAGGTCCTGCTGAGACAATAGTAGAAAGGAAAGAAAAGGGGGAGGGAAGGAGAACACTGTCAATTAGTTTTAAAGAGGAAAAAAAAAAAACCATAAAAACCAAAGTCCGTACTTTTGAGAGATTAAAGCAGTTTTGAAAGCGTATTATTTTTACTTCATAAAACCCACATTTAAAAAAAAATGACAGGAATGGTGCGTAGTATTTGGAAAAAAAAATGTCGCTTATCTCTGGTTTGTTTCAATCTTAACTGTGAACTATCTGTTGGCTTTGTTCCAAACAATCTTCAAAACAAATTTAATTTTGTGGCTGTGAGGTTAAAACGTCTTCCGTACTACCCGCAAGTTCCTCAAACAAAGAGTTTTCTTTTAAATTTTTTTTATACCTCGCCGCTAAAGTCATGATTCTGTTATTAAGAATTGAGAATTTTGTTTTCATCTTCTCTTGATTGAAGGGTTTCGCATAAACCTTTTAATTTAGCATTCGATTCCAATTTATCTGAAAGGACACTCACATGCAGTTTTATACTCCAACTTTTTTTTTTCTTCTCTCGGAGAATAACTTTCTGCTTATGTCCGTGGACGCGAGATAAAGATTTTGTAGATTACGTTAATTTCTCTTTTTTATAACACATCTGAGCAAAATATTCATGCCTCTTATTTCATGCCATTATAAAATTTAAAAAAAAAGTCGTAGGTGAAGATATCAACGTTATCTAACGAATTCAACTATTTTTGCTCATCTGAAAAATGAAATAATTCATATTTCATAAATTACAAAATATCTACCCGCCACAGAATACATAACGCAAAGCTTGCTATCATTACTGCTAGAGTAATTTACCGATTCTGAAGTGGAATATTATTGATGGACGCTAAATTATATCTTTACCTTCTTTCTGATTGCTTTTCGGAATAGACTTATTATCAACAATCAAGTCTTTTTGAAAGCTCATTTAAGAAATGAAATATACCTTTGTTCAGTAATTGATCTGTAACTGTTCTTTCTCACGTTCAGAGTCTTATATAGAGATATAGTTCAGGGTAACCAATTTCCTCCCTTGGTGAAGTGAGGCTCACTCCTACGATCCCTGCATCTACCGTGCTTTTTTTAGTATTAAGAAATTTAAGTTAAATACCTTTGAATAAATGTAAAACTATAATCTACATAAACTTTTTTGTTATAAAATGTAAATTATTAACAAGCTATCAATAATAATCACGCTTGATAACCAAGAAAAGCGAGCTATATTTTAAATTTGTAAGAAATAAAGTAATGCAACAAGCAATTATTTTTGCAATTCTATATGGGACACGCGAGAAAAACAATTACACGAACATAAAAAAAAAAAAAAAAAAAAAAAAAGAATTATCATTGCAGAATAATATCCTAAAATTTGGTCTCTAGCCAAAGGCGTCTGATATGTAATGCAGAAGGAAAACAATCTAATTAATCATTTTTTTCCCTCTTCTGTGGCAGGAGATATCTTGATCTCGTGCTCGCGGTGTAGAACACGACATCCTAGCGCTTGTAAAGCCACAATGTCATTGGAAACTTATTGATTGTGCCAAAGGGCAGAAGGAAATACTCAATTATGAGAAATATACTTTACCCAGTAGGCTTCTGTTGTACCTAGTTAAGAAGAGCCGTATTCAAGGGAGGAAAAGGGTGAACAAGGGCGAGCCTACATGTCTCTTAGGTGACGGACTTATGAGACGTTAAACAGTTTAGAACTACCACTTACGACACTAAAATAACTGTTGACGATAACTCTATCAGTTATCTCTGATTCATCATTATCGATTCAAGAAAGTTCTAATTATTTTTTACACATCAGAGATAACGGATAGAGTTATCGTCAATAGTTATATATATATATATATATATATAGTTGTGTGTTAGGCACGAAACTTCGAAAAAAAAAAAATATAATTATACATATAGCATGATCAAAGAGGACTTGAGTAGTTAAAAAGGAAAGTTTGGGGAAATAGACGAAAGAAAAAACGTTTAAAAAGTAGAAAAAGAGAAGAGCGCCACACGCACACACGCAATGCACTGGGTAAAAGAAATATTAAAATAAAAATCACATGAAAATAACGTTCTACAAACTTTAAAGAAATATTAATTCATAAACTCTGTCTGTTGAACAAAATCTACTGCCATCGACATGAAATTTCATATACAGCATTTTAATTATCTTTCTAAAGAATGATGAAAAATAACAACAAACTTAATGAACAATTTTGGCTCTTTGAGATAAACAAACACCCTCTGAGGTTGCTAGGTAACAACATGGACGTTAGTGCGAAATCGGCTAATTATGTACTTTGTATTTTCCTCGCCTATTTTCAAACCTTTTCCAAATTAAAAAAAAAAAAGTAAAATAAAAAAAAAACACATAATGATGAATGCATAAAATGATCTATATTTTGATACAAAATTAGTTCACTATTCTTACTAAATATACCGTGACGTAAATATATCGGTGATAGTTCAAAGCAAGATTTTCTGACAATATCTCTTCTTTCTCCGTTTTTATCTACATGGAAAAAAAAGGATTATCTTTTCACAAATAGACGAGAAACAACTAAGATATTGATATACTTAATGTGAATTTTTTTCTTATCTTAAAACATCTAGTATGCCAATGAAAACATTGAGATCAGTTCGGTCTGACATTTGGGTCAGATCGATAAGCGTTTGTTTAGACACATGGCGACCTTTTTCACAAGACAACAATACCTGCCATATAAAAAAAAAAATCTATAATGATTTAGAGTTTTTATAACAAGGAAATGAAAAATGGCATTTAAAAAAAAATCTAGCTCGAGATTAATGTGCTTAGAATCAATACCAATCCTCATTCCCGTAAGAAACTTTGTTGATAAATAAATGCATGGAATAAAAACTTTTATCTCCAATTATGTACTGCTCCTAATACAAATACTTTCTTGCTGGAAAAATGCAGTAAAAGTGTCAACCTTCCAAAGTGTGAAAAATTTAAGCGTAACTCACTTCCTTCTTATTGTTCCAGTATAAACTGCTAAAGCAAAAATTCAACGGTTAGTCTGAACTTTAATTAAGATGATCCTCGGGTAAAGAAAAGAAAGAGCAAATTGGGTCCCATGTATGGCATCGATTATTTGCCAAAGACAATGCTGGACTGGTGAAAACATAGGGATTAAATCTTTGACGCAAATTGTTTATCATACGTTTTCTAATCTTTCTGGTATTATTATAATTTCCATATTTTCCAATCGTGTAATTAGTTGTCTGAACCAGATAAGGACACTCAATTTCGTTTCTACTGCTTTAAAACAAATAAATCACTCCTACCCGAAAGAGGAATAAATTTCTTTAGCCCAGGACTACTCCAGAACAAGAATTCCAAGTGAACCTACTTCATTTCATCAACTATATTTGTGTGCGTCTTTGGAAAATTGGTATTTAATCATCATTGTTAAATAATAATGAGAACAGTATACCATACAACCTTCCTTACCAGATTAATGGTGTTTAGCCTTATTTGATTAAATTGATTGAGCCGTCATATCGCCATAGAGAGACGCTTGTGCTATTTATTAAAGCCATCATATCGCTAGAGCAGTACGCTTCCGCTATCTATTTCAACTTCCATATTACAAGAGCATGACGCTTTCCATGTGTTTGAACTTCCATATTGCAAGAGCATGACGCTTTCCATGTGTTTGAACTTCCATATTGCAAGAGCATGACGCTTTCCATGTGTTTGAACTTCCATATTGCAAGAGCATGACGCTTTCCATGTGTTTGAACTTCCATATTGCAAGAGCATGACGCTTTCCATGTGTTTGAACTTCCATATTGCAAGAGCATGACGCTTTCCATGTGTTTGAACTTCCATATTGCAAGAGCATGACGCTTTCCATGTGTTTGAACTTCCATATTGCAAGAGCATGACGCTTTCCATGTGTTTGAACTTCCATATTGCAAGAGCATGACGCTTCCCATATTTAATTGAGCTTCCATATTGCCAGAGCATGACGCTTCCCATATCTATTTGAACTTCCATATTGCCAGAGCATGACGCTTCCCATATCTATTTGAACTTCCATATTGACAGAGCAGGATGCTTCAGCAATCTCCGTACTTTGCTCAGTGAGAGTCACCCATTTTTCACGGTCTTCTGCTAGTGACTTAAGGTGGTTCAAATTTTCGGTTACTATTGGTGCTAAGGAAGGGTTTAGGACGTATTCTTTGCCAGTGTTGCTTTGGGTTACTTCTGAATCTTTTGTCTTTGCTGACAAAACGTATTTCTACGGCTTCGTTCGCACGTGACCCTATATCTATGTCTATATATTGTATTATATTAGAGACTCCAAAACTTTCTATGATATTAATATTGTCAACCAATGGCTCTTTGTGTCTAGATATATGAATTGTTGGATATTGGTTGGGTTTTGAAAATGAATCTTATCGGAGCTGTTTCCAATGAAGCAAATATATTGTATGCATGCCCATGTGGCTCAGTTGTTTACGAGAGCTTAAAAAAATCTAGAGCTCAAACAGTTCCATCTGTTGTTTTTTTTTTTGGATTTTTTTTTTTTGTTTGCTTCTCCTGTCCTCCCGCTCCTAATTCAACCTCTCCCCTGAGTAACTCCTTTCCTTAACCCCTACCCACCCCAACTGGCCTTCTTTTTCATCTACAAAAGAAACAAAAAATGTTGGGTTTTTTTTTTTCAAATCAAAGCGGTTAAAAAAAAAGGTCCTGATATGGTAAGCACTTTTACTGCTAGTCGATAACTTCTTTATCATTGATCAGAGATTTATTGTATTTTACAATTTTTTTAAAAATTTCTTTTTTACATCTTATGCCGTTATTAACAACATCGAAATTTTTATGAAAGTTCCCATAGCCATAACGAAGAATACAGAATCTCTTCTGAGATACGCAGAATAAGACCGTAATGAAATCGTATTATCAGCTTTTTATTTAAAAAGCGTTAAGATTTTATTTTAAACATATATAGAAACCAAAGCATTGCCAATGAAAGTTATGCTTAGTGTTACTTCGAAATCCATATCATGTTGCAACAACAACACGAAAAAATAGACAGATTCTATCTGTCAAGGCTCGTTGATTTCGACCATGCTCTTAACATACATCTGTACTTTTTGTTGACGAATCCAATCGATTTAATTGTCCCATAAATCATAAAGGATTTTCATGTCCCTGTATGATTTTAAAAGCCACCTTAAATTGGCATATTAAGACACTCAATTGATGAGCGAGAAAAAAAGAGGCGAGGGAGAGTGGGAGTCAAATTGAAAAAAAAATAAGAACGACATAGAATTTACGACATATGCTAGAAAAAGAGTAGGATGATGGAGAAAAAATAAAAAGAAAGAAAGAAAGAAAGAGAATATTAGAAAGAGAGAGAGAGAGAGAGAGAGAGAGAGAGAGAGAGAGAGAGAGAAGGAGAAAGAGAGAAAGATGTATTGTATAAAAAATAATATATGTATAATGTATATATATACTGATGACTAGGTCGGCAATTGTTATTTTATTAACTTTGGAAAAAGCCTTATGTTGCAAATATGTTTTGAAAATAGTAGAGCTATGAAAATTGAGTCTCACATAATCTAGTCTCACATAATCTTGAACAGGTAGGCATATCACTAAATAATAAGCAATACTTGATTAAGACACTTCCGAAAAAGAAACAATTTACATTAAAACCAAAAGAAAGAAGTTTTGATGACCCTGGAAACAAAGATCTTGTAACTAGGCAACTAACCAAATAGAAAATAACCAACTAAAATATAAAGGGGGAAAAAGTAATTTGGTAAACGATTCAAGAACAGGATGTAAACCCTTAGACTATTCGCAAAATACGAACTATTATAAAATTCAACATGGCCACTGTTACCATAACAACCGACAGTCTTATTTGTCTAACAGAAAATTTTTCCTCGAGATTATTTGGATAGCTATATGTTCAATTCAATACTCCATTAATAATCTCTTCACTGTTTTCCTCTGTCTAGTACAGGCAATTACGAAAAAAAAGTATGGGAGGAGAAAAACTGTAACAAACTAATAACATTTGTTCTGCTTTATTATTTGATATTTTTGTTACAGTCTACGTATGTGAACATCCATCTAGTTATTTGAAATATCTAGAAGAAACCGACAAAACAGGACATATATTTTACAATTTCAAAGATTTATACAATGTAAACATCACCCCCGCCAGAAGATCTGATGCTCTTTGTACTGACAAGTACCCGGAACTGAGACTTTTCCTTTTATGTAAAATATCGTGGCCTTAGGTTGTATCGTTAAATAGAATAAAGAGGTGGTTTTTACGCAGTTATTCTCAAGTCACGATATTTTTTCCTTTGATCATAGCGGAAGTTTTGAAATATGAATTCCTATAGTGCATTCTGTTAAGCTCTTCTATTTTCCATCAGCTGATTTTTAACTCTTTCAAGTTTTATTGCATCTTTTCATGCGTCACAACATAAAATTACATTGAAAAGACGTGTCATTTTTTTTCTGTTGAGTTTAATAGAATGAAAAGAAGCCTTTAAAATTGGATTGTTATTTTAGCTAAATTAAATGGGATAATATTTTTGGCGTCTAAAAGTAACATTAAGATTTTAAATATTCTTGAATACACCATTTTTTTCTTTGTTTCTAGAGGAAAAAATAAAGTTATCATTCATTAAAGTGCAACATCTTGCATTTTAATATGAAACATGGGCGAAAATAACAACGGCAGCAATAATAATCTTTGACATTTTCACAATTGTAAAAATATTTACGCGTTCCCTCTTCCCTTAAAAAAAAAATAAAAGAATAATCATGTCGAAATAAGAAATAAAGCATGGAAAAAAGAAAACCTCATCCCTCCTCTCTCCCTCTGTCCTCTTTCTCTCTTTCCCTCTCCCTTTCTCTCTCTGTCCATCTAACCTATCTATCTATTTATCTATTTCTTCCTCTATTTCTCTTCGTCTTGTTCCATCCTTATTTTTGTTAAAAAAATTTTTCAAAAATAATAATAAAATAAAATTCTCCCTTAGTTAATTCTCCTTAATTGCCAGCAGCATTGCACGCAGTATTTTCGATTCACAGCTCGACCTTGCCGCTGTAGAGAAACTATCTTGGATGTTGTTGACATTTTCTTAGACCTTGCCTCTACGAGGAGTTATATAAATTTCCTAAATGGATCCCATAAATTCTCTTAACATCGAATCTGCAATAATTATCCTCATCTTATAGCAGATTGACACGCTAGTTTTAGCCCTGTGAACGTTAGCTGCAACTTGCATTAAATCGAGAATGTGTTTTTGTTTTTTAGTCGAGATGGGGTCTTCTTTTTCTGTCTCCTTTAATGAAGAAGGGCAAAATGGTTACTCGTGGTGAACAGCAATGCTTGCTAGTTCAAGAATAAAAAAGGTTTCAACATGTGAAGCTAAAACATTAAGTAAAGAGGCATAAAATGAAAAAAAAAAGAATTGTGACAGACGATGTTAAATATTAAAGTTTTATTAAATTATTTACTGTCATTTTCTTGAAAAAAAAAAACTATTGGAAAAAAAATAAATTGGATGATTGTAAAATTGTGTAATTTCGAAAGGAAATGATTTTCGATACAATTTATACGTTGTTGTGAACGTGTAGTTTATATGACAACTGAAATGCTTCATTGCCTGGCCTTGACATTTGTGCTAAAATCCTTTATTTACAAAATTGTCTATAAATTGATCTTAAATATTCTCGCAATAACATGAATACATACATGCATGTATGTGTGTGTATATGTGTACATGTGTGTGTATGTCGGCGCGCAAAAAATTGTAGTGCTTAAATCAATAAGCGAAGAAAAAAAACGAAGAAAAAAGAATAGAAAATAAACATAGATACACTCAACAACTAAAATAAAAACAAAAACAAAAAAACACACACACAACAAAGTACTCTTTTGGAGCTTAATTCAATTGTTTTTTAAGACAAAAGTACTGTTACAGTTTGCAAGCTTAATTGTATATCTTTTTAATCTGCTTTTTACAATGACCGATTTTCCGCTGGTACTCCCCCCCCCCCCCCCCCTTACCCTCTTTATAGTCACTTCTCTCTTCTCTGGCCTCCGTTCCCCTCTTCCCTTCACACACACACACACACACAAACTTCGAACCATTTGTTTTTATACAATTATTGGACGTGTTACGCCTAAAAAAACAATGGGATGTGATGGCGTAGAGTTGACACCTTATACCAGTCCTTTTTATCCTAAAGGATGGTTTGTTTACTTCCTTGTCTCAATTTTAATAGCCCATGTTCAATCTAAAACTAAACTTTTTACATTGGACTTCATTTGGCAAAAAACAAGACTTTGGGTTTGACATGAAAATTAATGGAACAAGTTTTAATACCATAAACATAATTATCTAATCATCTTAACATGTAGCTCGACATAGCTGAAAGACTGTTTGCTCATAGAAATCTGATTCCGGAAATACTGTCACCAGATTTTTTTTCCTTGTCTCCCATAAAATGTTTGCTTGTTCCAATAATAATTTTTAAAAAAATGAGAAAAAAAAGTTCAATAAACCTTTTGTTTATAGTTTTGTGATCGCAAACGAAACAACCAAGTTTGGAATTTGTATTTCAACTTTTGTACAAATTCTCTGATTGCAAGAACATAAAAGTAATTAAAGCAGTAAACCAGTAGTTTAGATTTTGCGCTCCTGATAGCTTCGTCTTTGTCATATTTTTAAAATAGTGTTTTAGTCGTAGTCTTATCAATTTGAACAATTTTTCTGATATTCTATAGAAAAGTCATGAAAATCGTAAAAGATGTAAACTTTGTTATTATCATACATTAACTTATAAGAAAAAAGGGTTTGTCTCGAACTTAAGAGAGGTCATTTTTTCTATGACATATTGCTTAAAATAATATAGGCACAAGGGTGCCGAAATCATGAACTAGGTCCTATCTTGACTAGTGACATCTGTTTTTCTTTTTTTTCTTTTTCGTCCTGAAGTTTTGAGGTCATTGGCATAAAATACTGCGAGTGGGAAAGAGAAGCGAGAGAATTAATGAAAAAGTGAGTGAGAGTCTGAGTGAGGGAGAGATACAGAGACAGACTTATTGTCATAAAAAACATTGCGAGTGGAAAGGTGAAGAGAGCGAGAGTTAATGAAATAGTGGGTGAGAACATGAGTGAGTGAGACAAGAATATATATATATATATATATATATATATATATATATATATATATATATATATATATATATATATATATAAATAAGCCCAGAAATATAGAGGAATTTGAGAGGTAAGAGGGGACAAAGAGAGCAAAACAGCGCAAGAGTGAGTGGGATAAATAGATAGATAGATAGATAGATAGATAGATAGATAGATAGATAGAGAGAGAGAGAGAGAGAGAGAGAGAGAGAGAGAGAGAGAGAGACAGAGACAGAGACAGACAGACAGACAGACAGACAGACAGACAGAGACAGAAACAGAGAATACGGTAGTTTGAATGAGAAAAATAGACTGAAAAAAAGGTGGAAACATCGTTTGCATAATGTTTCTAAAACATTTAAAAATTAAAACAGCTCTTTTGAAACAGATTTAAAAGTAATATTCTATCCGCAATGAAAATATCCGAAATATCGTAGAGCGACCACCAAATATTTCGGCACTAAGACTTTAACCTCACTGGTCACTGACCTCATCCTTAACATAGACCGCAAGAGTTACTTTTTTTTAAAACAAATTTACCTTCCAAGACAACATTCTAGAAGACAAAAAAAAAGGTGCAAGTATTTGGGAAAACTGTTTCATTCACTTTCGAGAACATAATTATCAGTATAGGTTCACCAAGCAATACTCAGATCTTGAAGGTTGTATACATGGAATGTATGATATATAATATATAAGCATTGCTACAGTTAAACGACAAATTGAGTTTATGAATGTACCTGGCAACAACCCAAGCATAACGTAACAGTTTTTAAGAAAATCATGTATAAGGAGCAAAAAAAAGGGAGAGAACTAAGAGAGATACAAACACTTTGAACAGTTATATGATTTCGTATGTTGATAAGGCAATAAAAGTCTTCTTTGTCTCGAATATAAATCATAACCTTTGGAAGCCAAATGTAAATCTAAAAATCCCATTACCTCAAGATAGCAATTGACTTTTAATGTAATTTCAGATAAGTTATAGAATAAAGATACGAGCTCTCATTAACCTCCCTCAAAAGAATTGATAAGATCACTTAGTGGTGATAACCAAAAATCCAATGGTTTATGTTTCTGTTTGTCCTAATCAGAGGTTTAGAAAGCGCGGTGTATCATAAAGCACATGTTGTGATAGCAGTAACTGTGATTCAAACGCAAGGACGGCCGGACCGATAATGAGAACTCTTATGTGACTTCCGCGTCTCAGCTGAGAATATCTTATGATTTTAATTAAGCAGGTTGATGGTTAAAAATAGTTCTATAATAAGATATTTTTTATGGATCAATGTGTTTTTTTATTGAGATGAGTTGATTCTCTTCATTGGATGTCTTGTTTGTTACTGTATTTACGAAAGCAAATTTGAAAATTCATGTCCGCATGTTGTCAATGTTCAACACCAAATTTTCCGAAATGAAAAAAGAAAGATTTATCTTATCTCATTTCAAAAATTGATAATGCTTTGTTTATAAGTTATTATTATTTCTATTTTGCAATCTATTTATAAATACTAGATTATTTAAAAAATTTTAGAGTAAACTTCCTTCATTCTCTTACTTTTTATACCTGTAGCTATAAAAGAAAGAATGAATAACTAAGCCATAAAATCATACTTCTATGTTGTCTTAGGAAAACAATTAAGTTGATTGACCTTTGCAAAATGTCCCATAAAATGGTTTTATAACTTGATTTAACTTGAAATCGCAGGCTTAGATTGAAAAGATTCCATTTGTAATGGATTTGATAGAGAATGGACCACTCTTTGGTCTAAGCATGCAGAATTTATAGATAAATCATATTCCAGAAGCTCTTGTTATCTTCAGTCATCAAATAATAATAATAATAATAATAATAATAATAATAATAATAATAATAATAATAATAATAATAATAATAATAATAATAATAATAATAATAATAATAATAATAATAATAATAATAATAATAATAATAATAATGATAATAATAATAATAATAATAATAATAATAATAATAATGATGATAATAATAATAATAATAATAATAATAATAATAATAATAATAATAATAATAATAATAATAATAATAATAATAATAATAATAATAATAATAATAATAATAATAATAATAATAATAATAATAATAATAACAACAACAACAACAACAACAACTTCCAACCCAAACTGTTTTTTTCGATAACAAATCAAAAGCAATTCTTTCCTCTGTATTAATCCTGCCTGCGATAAAGCCGTCTCCCTGGTCTAAAATCATTGCAATAATTTTCTGCGAAAAAAAAATTAGGTTAAAAGACATTAATTTTTCCCCACCGAAAAAAACAAAAACAAAACAAAAAAGAATAGTCTTCTTAACCAACAGAAGGAAATCGTTCATTACCTCCAAGTCCACCTCGTTGTTGTTGCTACCCCCACTGCTGTCCAAAGACAGGCGTTTCTCTTGGACTAGAACCTCCCCCTTTCCCCCTCCTGAGGGGCACGAGGACGCTTTCACCCCTCCCCCAGACTTTGAGGGAGAGGAGGAGGCAGAGCTAGGCGATGAGGTCGAGCTAGATTTAAATCTAGCAATAAACCTGGAAAGCTGCATCATTTCACCCACTTTGGACGCGGCACTCGTCGAGCTGGTGCCGCTGCTGCTATTGTTTGTGGATGTTGTGAAAGCTGTCGGCGGCGGTGTGTTGGGCGGAGTCTGGTGATGGTGGGTGTGGTTAAGGTGCAAGCTGTTATAGTGCGAGTGCCGCTGGTAGAAGTGGGGCGGCGCGTCTCGGGTGGGCGGGTCGTGCTGTAGAGATGTAGAGCGCCATGCGCGGGGGCGAGGCGGGCCATCCCCAGGGTCAAGGTCACCGTCCCTGCGCTGGTGAGGCCCGGGTAGACCCGAATGATGCGGCGGGGAAGTCAGCGTGCCGACAGTCCGCTATCGTTGCATTGATCAAGTTCAATCTCAGGGATGGGTTGGTGGCCTCAGGCGACACCAAGCATTTGATACTCAGGTACAGCGGCTGAGATCACGAAGGAGGGGTCGTAAACAGGAGCAACTAGAAATCCGTCGGAGTCTGATTATATCCTATATTGCGGCTTATGGACTTAAAGTAAGTGGTTATCAGTTCTCTCGTCTTTGACGGCCATTTTGGTGGTTGCGTAAGGTGTGGACATAATCTTCAGAATTGGGAATGTGCTGTTTTACAAGTAGCACCATCTGTATTTGTAGTGATTATATTACGTAGCAGCTTGCATTTTCAAGAAGTCCACATTCCTAACTATTCTGTGCAAGGTTTCAAAATATAACCGATGCTCATAGATGCAAATAACTACTATAACAAACAATTAATAAGGCCTTTATGTAAGTCACATATACTGACCATCTTGCACAGTGCAGATTAGGCATAATAAGCCATTTTATTCTAACCCTCTGCCTTAATTCACCTTTTTCTGAAGCTTCATTAAAGCAACTTATTTCTTTTGAATCTTAGCTTCATTTATCCACAAAAATATGAGAAAACGCGTAGAAAATAAGATACTATTTAACATGTCTTAACTTGCGGTTTACACAAGCTATGTCCGGCATTTATCTATAGAAGGTTATTCGTAAACAAAAGAAAAGAAAGTTTACTCCTTTAAAAACAATATGGTAAATTAATGGTACTTTTTTGTATCAGCGGTATCCAGAATAATAGCGCTGACACCAATAATAGCAATAAAAACAAAAGCTTAAAATAGGAGATCACTCCATTTGTCATGGTATCCCGACACGTTTAAATAGATTTCAAAAGAGCTCATCTATGGAGCTTCATTACTTATGGTCACAAGTATCTTCATTCGGAGCTAAAATCCCGATAGAACCTAATATAATCAATAGTGGCATAACGTGTTTTACGAAAGTCACAGCAAATGTGACACCTCTGTAATGAACAAGAAAAACAAACCCGATCGAACTGAGGAGACATTAATTCTAACCAAACTGAACCTCAAATGTTATGACGGAGCGCAAGGTGATTAAAGATATCAAGTTCTCAATATACCTTATAAAAACTGCTGTCTGGCACGGCAACAGCATGGCAGCTTCACCTAGCAACGAGAGCGTAACTATGAAATTAGTTTCTGCCTATCCCTTAGCCCTCCGCTGGCATGTTTTTGTTGGTGCGTGGAGCCGATGCGGTTTTTGTTGGTGCGTGGAGCCGATGCGGTTTTTGTTGGTGCGTGAAGCCGATGCGGTTTTTCTTGGTGCGTGGATCCGATGCGGTTTTTACTGGTGCGTAGAGCCTATGCGGTGCGGATAAGAATAACAACTAAAGCACAAGTTAAGGTCTAGTCGATTTCATTTATAAACCTATACCTAAAATCTTGACAGAAAATGTAAAACTAGATCCAAATATCATTTTCCGATAGCATTGGGTTCGAACTCGTTGTTAAAAGTCCTTTTAGATTTCAAGGCACCGATTCATCCAGGCATCATTAGTAAAAAAAAAAAAAAATATCAATGATATTAAAATTTGTCTTGTTCTCTCCTTGTAATGAGTTTTCTCAAGTCTACAAAAGATCGTGCGGTTTAATCAACGTTTTCTCCCATCTCTCATCACTAGAACTTGAAGAAGAGTTCTATTTATACTCATCTCAAAGGCTTTCGACCACTGGATACACGTTTTCTAGCTCGCAAATTTTTATTTCTCTAAAAACTCGTCGTTCTCTAGCCTCCCTTAATCTTTATACGCGAAAACCCATGCCTTTCTGGTCAAGAAAAATATATCAGTTTTTGATCAAAGACTTATTGAAGAATGATTGGTATCAAGAGTTTTATTTTGCTAAATGGCTGTGAATCTCAAAGGTAAAATATGTAAAACTGTAGCATCGGTACATGAAAAACCACAAAAGTTCAACGCCTGATATCAGAAGTGTTAAGTTCTGGCCTTAAATGTCCTACGCTTTAATGCCACAATGGCATCAAAATAATTCTTCGTTTTAAACATATTGAGTTTTTTTTTCTTTATATAAATTGTGCAAACGAAGACAAAAACATAATAATGTTAATTTGCCTTCATACAATTAAAGCTTGAAATTTCCATCAGATCTGAATAAAACAGACTTCAATTAATTAGAGAAAATATTTATTACAAAGTAATCTAAATTTATACTTGCAAGGAAGTATTCATATTTCGTACCGAATTTGGCACTCGAGATAAAAAGTCTAAAAAATAATGAGTTCAAAAAATTATGCCACCTAAAACCTTAAGATCCTTCTGATATCTCAAAACAGGTTATTGGAATAGCGTGTTCTTTTGGAGACTTTAGCAGAAAATAAGTAAACAATAAAGAAAAAAAAAATAAAGTCACATCACACTACTTCATCTTGCACTTAAACCATACAGCTAGCCTTGAAAGCCATTCATTCCAGTACTGTCACAACCATGCTTCAAAGCGTTTTCCAACTGGCAAGGAAGCTTTTTTTTTTCACAATAACGTGAGGACTTGTGCCAAGCTGTAGAACTACAAGTATCAAGTCTTCACATAGTGTTATGAGATACCAGAAAGACTTTGCCTTTATACAAAGAAAGGCTGTTATAAACAAGCTTAAATATTTTTGAATGGATAAATAGGGCCTATAGATAGATAGTTAGAGACCCATTTTCTGACACAGTCAAAAATAACTTTGCAACCAATAGTATACGATGGATCCCAGGTATGAAAACGAGAAAAAAGAAAAAAAAAGAAAAACAACTTTGAAACGTCAAAAATATGATTCCTTATCATTAAAACACTCAAATATTTTATATTACCTGTCCAAGAAATTTTGATAATTTAGTGCAATTTTCAGGAAAATACCCATTCTGAAAAAACTTCAACATGTTTGAATTTCAAACTAGTGGCACCAGACTAGACAATTATACAAAAATGTTCTCAACGATCTGCAACATTAATTTTGTTCCCTTAATTTTCTGAAACCGCCGAGCACATTAATTTAGAGGACCAAAACCACAGCAACAAAACCGCTTAATTTGTATAAGATAAATTCAATCATTTTTTTTTTGTAAAGAATGAATTAATCATTCCACAGTATTTCAGTTATGTCCCTCACTTGATTTTAAAACGGAGTCAAAATAGTTTTATATTGAATCAGCGATTTATAATATAAATTATAACCTCAGACACAACTGACTCTCCTGCAACGAAAACTATCTAGACTGGATCAAAACCTTGCCGCGTTCATTAAACACAAACAAACTGATGGTAAAACTCCAAGCTGATGATACACGTCTACGACTATCAAATTAATTGGACTCAATGCAAGTCATATGCGGCGATTTATGTACTTAATGTGTCTATGATGTCCAGACTAATTGCCTATCATCAAAAAGATGATATTGCTTTTCTTATCTTAATAATTACCATTGAATTAATGTGATCGCTTAAACTCGTTCGCGAAGTTATATAAACTGTAATTACTTACTTTATTTCAAAATCAATTTATAGCGTCTTATATAGGTATGAATCGTCACAGTACAGAGTGGTTCTTTACTTGTTTTTGATAACCTGACAAACAGCAAACAAATCTATAAGTATCACTAATATCTATGATCCTATTTACTGAAGTAACTGTTACTTTCAGAGCGCTACTTACAAACGAAAGATTTCTGCAGCTGCCTTTATATACGAGTACATGCAACCATTTATTACCAAATACAGCTTTTTACAGAGTACGATTGTTTATAAGGGCTTGTATATTTTTTTTTACATTTCTTAAATTTCTAATCGCTAAACTGGGATTTTTTAAACATTATCTTTAATAACGTAGAATAATTGTAACTAAAACGAAATGTAAGATATTGGTTATTATGACATTTCAAAACAGGGAAATTTGAATGAATTTGATACACAAACACAAAGAAGTATGACAGGGAGGGACGAAAGAGAATAGATTATAGATTAAGAGAGGAAGAAGAAAATGTTCCAACTAAAAGATAAAAAGTAGATACTTAAATATATAGACAATTAGATGGACAGATAAATAGATCGACAGAGAATTTTAATTAAAGAGAAATGAGGCAACAAAAAAGGGGCAAACAAAAAGTTTTTCAATTGTATAAGAGCATGGAGACTATCAATCACGAGAGAGATAAATAGAAAGAGAGAGAGAGAGAGAGAGAGAGAGAGAGAGGGGGGGGGGGGGAGGGAGGGAGGGAGAGAGAGAGAAAGACACATTCTTTTGTCTCCATTTATTAAAGAATTTCTTCCAACTGATTGTATTGCCAGTTGATTCCAATGTTTCAAAGAGAGATGGAAAGAGAGGCATAGGGGGAGAGAGAGAAAGAGAGAGATAGAAAGAGAGGGAGAGAGAGAGAGAGAGAGAGAGAGAGAGAGAGAGAGAGAGGGAGAGAGACGAAAGCAATTTAAACATCCATTTCTCATCGACACTTATTTGCTCCCAAATCAAATATTAATCACCATAAAAATGCATATCCGCGCCATCTAAACACGCTCCAGGGAAAGATCTTTAAACCTTTGTCATATCACCACGTACGTCATGATATCTTGGCCCTTTATTATGCGCTGAACTGCCCAGCTTCGTGGCTATGCCAAGAATTAATACTTGCGAAAACGCTCCTTCCTTTTAAAAAATCTGCTATTCATTTATGATGGCATGCATAACTATTAATTCAACACATTGTATAACATCTTTTTGTCCGTTTTTTCTGGCAAGAATTACGACATTTTGGCTGAACAGACCGCCTACCTTCATCCAATTATAATTTTCTGTCTGATTCTCTGCATACAAGTCATGTCGGTAACTAAGAGCCGTAGCTAGTACTGAAAGTTAAATATAGATCTAGATTCTGGATCTTATAAAAAAAAAAAACCTGAAAAAGGTGAGCTTAACGATGTCGATCTTTAAAAAAACATCTTTGAATATTGGCAGTTGAAAAATAATCTGATTTTGAGGTCTTTTCTTAAGATTTAATATGAAGTGCCTAGTGCTAGATTTCTTTCATAATCGATGTTTATTTACGCATCTTACGACACGTCGGTTCAGTGGAAAATAAGAATTTAGAGGGATCTTTAAATAGACAAGAAAAGATACAAATGAACTTTTTCCAGCATACGTTATAGAGCTATTGTTGAAAAAAGATGTAAATCCAATCAAAATAATATACACCTACGGGTTTTCACTTCATCATCATATAGTGTGTGTTCAGCTAAGGTAAAGGAGTCGGCCTCAATCGGTTTACTGCCACAAAATATACATGCAGGCAATAAATGTTGTGAAATAGACCTAGATCTAGATCTAGATTTTATCATATATAACCCAGATCTAGATCTAAATCTTTTAAGGTCTCGATCTAACTGCATTTTTAACCTGCATCATTTGATAGCCGGTAATAGCCTACTTTGGCTGATTTATTTACATCGGGTAAACATCTAAATTTTTATCTTGATTACAAAGTCAAAGTATCACAGTAAAGAACTAGATCTAGATGTTCTCTTGTATTCAAAGGGATTTTTCAAAATCTATGTTACCTTAAAGCATATCTAGGAAATGAAGACATTGTTCAGTTTCACATTCTTCAGCATCTATCGTCATAACTCTACTTTTTTGGTTTTTGTTATTATTGTTATTTATTACATCGCACATCATAAATAACGATTATCCATGTCCATGCCTCTATCACTTACAATTTCTGACTTTCAAATCAGTTTCTTATAAATTTTTTCCTTTACATCAATATCCCAACCATGAATCCCATCGTTTGGATTAACGCATAGCTCCTCGTAAAACATTCATGCAAAGTAAGATGCTAAACTCTACTGAAATGTATAGTTTTGCGATTTGATTTTTTTTTGTTACAACATTGCTAAAAGACTTAAGTAGATGGAAATCGGAAACCTTTCGGATATTTGCAGCCTTTACGACATCATAATGTCGGTGGTTGGATTTGCCCCTTTTCTTCTTCATCGATTTGTTATCGATCGGTCAGCCGGCTCGTTTTGGTCAATACACTTTATTTGTGTTGCAATACCCAACAATACAACAACCCAGCAGTGCCTGCTTTGTGTGACCTTTCATAAACATTTCCAAAAACTTGATAAGATCTTTCTGGGAAGCTATTTTTAGAAGCACTCGATGCTTCTTCGTAACACGAGTATTGAGCTGTTTGGATGCACCTACGATGCTCGTCAGGTTTCTCCATTATTTGTAGCAGTCGTGAAGTTTGTACGTGCAGAATCAGCTCGCTGGCAAGCGTCCTTCGACCTAAGCAGCTTACGCTGCTGCATACATTTTTGTTTAGTTTTGTTTCGCTTTTTTTTTTTTTCCTGCGGTATAGATCTTGCGTGAGGAGCAATGATTTTAGAGCGATCTGCTTAAAAGTGTAATCAATAAGCATCGATAAAATCCGGAAAAAATCTATGCATCCGAAGCAAACCGGAGTAATTGAACCAGCTCATAGAAAGCTGGTTCCTATCAGGCGGGTTGATGAAGTCATTACATGTGAAAGTTGTTATATACGGGTGACGGTTTCGATTTCGAAACTAGATTTTACTGTCTGCAATTATTTTCTTGACCTTTCCTTAAATCAGCTTGCTTTATTTTGAATAGCCCATACAAAATTATGGGAATGTCTCGAAAAAAAAGATACATTCCAGACTAAGTTTCATAATATGCTGTGTTCTTCATATTCTTAGCTTTTATTTTTTTTTTTGGAAATAGGACACATCTATTTATAAATATTAAAGAAATTAATGAATGGAGCAGTTTTCAAATTATTTCTTCTCTATCATATATAATACTTAATTTCTCGTTTTACATCTACGTATTGCAACTAACATTGTAAATATGTGATAAGAAGATCTTTTGAATAACAATCAAGTGATAAAAACAATGATTTATTCCAAATATAAATGTCTTCTAATCTGCTTCAATCTAATACTTTAATCGTAGAACTGTTCGGAATGGTTTTGGAACAATGATTTTAGATGTTTTCTATTTTTTTTTGCGTTGGAGAGAACCTAGAAAGACGATGTTTGGTTGATTCAACGAATGACACTTTAATTTAAGTCAAAATGGATAACATCTCAAGTAGGAGACATCAGAGACCAAGTATTTATTCACTTTTGAACTGATGATCTCCATTCCAATATTGCCTCCTCCCTGTCTAATCAAAAATTTAAAAAAAAATGATGTTCTTCCTATATTGAGAGTGCAAGAATCCTTCTATGTTTGGAATAAAATATTGTAAATCGCTATTCAAGTAGGTCCATATTTGTCACAAAAAGGCGCAATATAAAGTTCTTCAAAGTTTTGATAAGAATATTTAAATTTCAAAGAATTCAATGGAGGCAACCGATTAATAAAAATGAATAAATAAATAAATAAAAAAATAAATGAATAAATAAAAATAGAAAATCAATAAATGAATGAAACTAAGGGACATCAACTTCCCCCCACACACATCTGTGCAGGAAGTATGTCAAGGGATCGAATTCATCAATTGCAAAAAGGTTAAATGTACAAAAAGTGTATAAAACACAACAAATAAGATTAATAAAAAAACAAATTCGTTTTCCGAAATTAGATCTTGTTAATAAAAGCAGACTAGTTTAGAGTACACATGGCAAAAGTTATTTATATGCCATGGAGTTTATTGGGATCGAATACTCATTCATTCTTTTCCAGGTAATATATTTTCTCCAATAAAGTTATGAAAATTAATGGAGCGTTATCTTAATTTCTTTTTACATTAAGAGTAAAACAATCTTTTTTTTTCTTTTTTGGATTAGAACAGTTTTAGATAAGTTTCCAAAATCACTGTTCGGAGAGGCCATAAAAATAAATGCCGGATTTGCGAGACTTGATTTCGATATGCTGAAGTTGTTAGGGAAAAAAGTAAAGTATAAAAACTGATAGAAGTACAGATAACATACCAAAAAAATGTTTTGTAGTATCAACGTGGCTGTTAACTGTGTGTAACTGCTCTAGAAATTAGCTGTTATCATAATTAACATCTGCCTTCTCAGGTTTTGTAATATCTCATCGATTTCCAGATTATAGCCCGAGTCAGCAGTCCGCCTAGTTGTCCACTGAGCGTTTTGCATCGTGAAGTCAAAATAATTTACAATGTTAGAATCACATTGATCACGGAGTTAATTTTTATGAACTTCTTTTATACTGCTGTTGTTCTTTTCAGCACCCCTTCTCCTTTAATAATAGATCACACTCGTGATTAATTGTTCCTAGCTGCGGGGTAAATGTCACATGTGTGCCAATTTTTAGAAAGGCTATAAGAGGAGGCGACTGTTGAGGTTATCAGTCATCTTTTGAGCTAGTAGTAGGTTAATAAGGCGACAGAAAATGCGATGGAGCACTTCTATTCTTAGAAACATAAGGCTCAAGGAAAGAAATGCCTGGCATCTTTCTAAAGAGGCTAAAAAACCAATATTAAAGACAATGAAAGTTTCCATCAAAGTCTTCATTGTGAAGAGAGAAGTAAGAAAAGTGGGAAAGAAGGAGACAGAGAGGGTTGGGGAGGGGAGTGGGCGAAATAAATGAGAAAGTGATAAGTAGAAAGAAAGAAAAAGAAGAGAAATAATAATAACAACAACAACAACAACGACAACGATAACGACACAAACACAATCATCAGAAGAAGGAGAGGAAGAAGAAGAAGAAGAAGAAGAAGAAGAAGAAGAAGAAGAAGAAGAAGAAGAAGAAGAAGAAGAAGAAGAAGAAGAAGAAGAAGAAGAAGAAGAAGAAGAAGAAGAAGAAGAAGAAGAAGAAGAAGAAGAAGAAGAAGAAGAAGAAGAAGAAGAAGAAGGATGATGATGAGAAGGGAGAGCTTAATCTTTGGAAGCCCATAAACTATAATCATGTCATTCTATATACCTTGGTGCTGATCTTTTACACTCTATGCATTTTTGCACTGTAATTTTTCTTGAAATAGTTGTTTCTGATTTTTTAAAAATTGGTTTGAAACATGTGTTGACTTTGAATACAATACACGACTTTACTGGGGTGCCGAGTTTGAAATATGTCATAAATCTTTGAGAAATTGATTATTCCAACATAGAACTTAAAATAAAATAATGCAACTTAATTCTAAAAAAACGTTAGCGACTTTTATATAATTATGAAAATGATAGATAAGTATAATAATCAGCCAACTGAAATATATTATTCGTTAATTGATTCAGATCAAAAGCATGAATACAATTGAAAATAATTTATTGCAGAATATCATATTTAAACGAAATTCTGCGTTTATGCAGTCCGCTATCTTTTTTAATAACGAGCGGCAAGTGCCATAGCTGCAATTAAGTGACTCAAATTTATTTGCGATACCTAAACTATTAGTGCGGAATGCTCAAACGGTGCACAGTCAAAATCATGACTTTTGAAACCACTGGTTACATCAAGATGTTGTTTATACCGTAGGAGAGCAAATCTAGAACATGAATTGACTCTCAAGCACACAGAGCACTCTGAATGGCCTTGAGAAACGATATTTCATGTATTAATCAATCACAATACGGGTCGTGTTTTGTTACCATGTTCAAATAAACTTAAACATCTATAGATTGCTAATCGCTCGAGGTCGGTTGAAAAGAATTGGAAAAGCGCATTATCAATTATAAGCGGATATATTGGGGAATTAACTTAAAGAATCCGAAAATGAACAACAGCCTAGATCTCGAAAAGCTGCTACAGAAATCATATTAAGATTTGTTGTCCTGATTGCAGAGGCAGGTTTTATGATATAATCCTGTTGGGTAACGAGCCGTTACGATAAAAAAATCGACAGTCCTTGATATAACCATTAAGTGAATGACGTTATTAATGTATTATTTTATCATTATGGCTTTGTTTTTGCAACATTGACGTATAGTGTGCACTGAAATACATGGATTAATGCGTTTTTTTAGAAATATTATTTCTGCAACTTACCATTCATCCCTGTCTTGTTACTAGAACAAATAATGTTACATCATGTTTATACTCAATAGTAAAGAAAAAAAACAACACTAAATCAAATTCGTATTCACTGAAGTATGATTATCACAAGTACCTAGGTGTATCCATCAATCTAATACTTGCGGATCTAGAAGCATTATATAAATAGCTTGGTTTAACTCTAACTAAAATTTTCTTGCTTTTTATACTTCTTGCAATATAACGAATTTGTCTTGTGAAATAATTCAAATCCATTGATGTATAAAAAACCTATAAAAAGAAACATTACAGACTATACATCTTGCCCAACACAATCAATGTCGTCGACAATAAACAACAGATGCCACATTTAAAACCTGGTGAACGAGTGAAAGTACTAGTAATAATAACAGATCTAGATCTAAGCGTCACAAGTCCAAGAGAAGGCAAAAACCTATTATAGTTTAAATCGAGATCTTCCTCCAAATTTGATTGAAAACCGGCGCAGCGGCGAACTCTGTGGACTGATTTCTTCGAGGGTGAGGACTAACTAGCGGGAGGCTGTAAAAACATGGAAGTCGCGAAAGGAAAAAGAAGCCGCTTGTCTAGAGCTAGCAGACAGCGGGGATGTTGGTGGTGGTGGTGGTGGTGGAGGTGATGCTGATGATGACGGCACAGTTGATAGAGAACAACGCTCGAAGGTGGAGAGGGGAAGGGAGGGGCAATGGACGCTTGAGATGTAGGGAAAGTGAGAAAGAGAGGGTGGGGGTGCTAAGCGACAGGCGAGGATTCCAAAATGTGAGAAATAGATACAAGGGAGTAGCCTAAAAGAGGCTTAAATGG
>JAWDGP010002895.1:42500-85000 GCA_033675545.1 Elysia crispata | reverse complement strand
GAGTGAAGCGAGAACAATCAATATTTTTGTTCTCTCACAAAACACTGAGCGTATCTAAAATTAAATCAAATTTCCTTTCACTTTGATGTCCGAATTTCATCGCATACTGGTTAAGATATTCCCACTGAATGAATCGACAGCACCCGACTATTTTGAAAATGCTACATAAAGTAAAAAAATTCAGATTTTAGGACTTTTGAGACATGAGGTGTTAGGAAAGAGAGGAAAAGCAAATAAAAAAAGAAATTAACCCTGATAATCCTCCCCCCCTCCCTAATAAAAGGGAGGGGGGGAGGATTATCAGATAATAAGTCTCAGTTGATGAAATTAGTTTCTCAAACACTTTTAAATCATTTGATATCAAGGAACATGAGTTTTTATACCAACGTCAAACCTTTTTATACAATTCTTTTGACCTCTTTCCCATTCGATTCGTTTTTTACATAAAATCGGTAAACTGTACGTAAGGTTGACAAAGGTCAAGTTTAATTTTCCGATGGGAGTTGCTTCTTTTATTCTTGAAATTTCCCAAGGCCCACATTTGCCGCATATAATGGCCTAACACGCTGAACCTATCAGTTTGACCTTATGCAACTCATAAACAAGGCGAAATAATTATGATGTCATTTTCCTTTATCAAAGGTTATTTGCTGGTTTTAAACAATTCTTCATCCCCAAGAGCAATATGTCCCTTTGTAGACCATCACGAATAGCATTTGATGACCAAGGAAAATCCAGTTTTTGAAGCAAGTAAAAATATTATGTACATAAAATTCATTATTTGATGTAAATGATGCCGCGGTACACTCGAGATATTGTTTGATTTCTAAATAAATGTCCTGGGGATGTTCGGAACCAATGATAGCATCGTTCTTGTCTCTTATTCAAAAGCAAATAACAATAATTATTATTAGTTTATTTTGCAGTTTTGAAATATTCTCCTGGTATTTCTTTTTATCCGAACATAAAACAAATAATTATATTCTGCTACCGAAGAAATAACCTACACGCGTAATCTTTCTCTATCTGAATCTCCTGTTGTTTTTCTCACTTTATCTGTGTAAGCTAGAATAGAACATTTTTGCAAACACCCGGTCTCCCGTGTGCCGGGCATGTGTCTGTGAACAGCTTGCTAAGCCACGGATGTGTCAATCAATAGTTGTCCTGGTCAGGTCGAAGCTTGCTGGGTGGGCAGGCTTCACCATCAACGGAGAGAGAACATAGAGCGGGGATAAGCTAGCACAGATCTTTAGCATCAGGCGGCGGTGTAAAACGGCTTTTCGGGAGCTCTATGTGAGTTATATAAAGAAATGAAGATATAATTATGGGATTGGATTTAATGAAGTTTTATTGTGAAACGATTTTATTCCCTTTGAGGTTGAAACAAATACCGTGATATTTAAAAAAAAAAAAAAAAAGTATGAATGGTGTTACGCCATGGCAGCTGAATCTCATTGAAAGAACTGTCCGTGCTTTGACCTTTTTCTTTGCTCCAAAAGGAAAATGAAAACATATTACGTAGCTCTCTCATCATTCTTGTCCAGGAAACTGTTACGGGTACAAAGGGATATTAGCATGCAAGGCTGGGAATCAGTGGAGATCTGATTTTTTTTTAATTCTTAAGATGGACAAAGCCTTTTCAAAGAAAGGAGAAGAAAAAAAAAACCGTCCAAAATTATTACTTTATTCTTCTAATTCAAGCAGATAATTTTTCTTTTCAATGATATTGGTTTTTACATTTAAATAAGAGTCAATTTTTCCCCTTTCCCTCCTTGAACGTGTTTCTGTGAATTCAGACAATAAAGACCCATTAGATTTCTCTCGGTAGTGATAATGCTGTAGATGAATCTTATTTGTCCCTAATGCATTCAAGCCATGAACTGAGAATAAAAAAAGTTTAGAAATACCGCACTCAATCACTTAAGTGACATTTATTGATGATGTCTTTACTGTTCAGACGGAAACAAACAAGGTATAAAACCACGTACCGAGGGAACTATTGGAACTCTTTTCATCCGAAAACAATTTTAATCGTAGCAAATCTGTTTTCTTGTGACATGGCACGCCATTTTATTTTTGTTTGCTCTCTGTTTCTTTAAGTTTCCCTCTCAGTTCGGTTACCTGACAACATGACTCACGGTATAAGAGGAAAAAGAACAGAATTTCTTTGTGAAAGGCGGGTAAAGGTTTCAATAAAATTGTGGGGCTGCAAAGGTAAAAATGAAATTGGCTTTGCGATGAAAAATTAAGAAAAGCTTTATTCGATAGTTTAAAAAAAAAAAAAAAGAATTAGCTCGACATCTCGCTATGAATTTTTTTTTTCAAATTCGAAAACCAAATTAACTTGAACCATTCTTATGCTCTAATATAGACTCAGCACTTACTAACTTTATTTTGATGGGGTTTTGTAGATTTGATACATCTAAAGGAAGTTGAAAAAAAATAATCGTTTTAATATTTTTTTTCTGGCATAACTATAGACGATGATTTTCATTTTCATAGGTCCAGTTTTTAACACGGCTAGTTTTATGTAACATGCATAGTTGAAGGATTAGGGTTCTTAATAAGAATATTATTGAAAAAAAAAAAACGTAATAAATAATTACAGGGTGAAAAAAGGACGAGAAATGTAAAAACTTCGATAGATAAAAAAATAGAAAGTGAGTGGAGAGGAGGAAAAAGAGATAAAAATAGATTGGCACAAAGGAATAAAGAAATAAACTAAAAGAGAATAGATACCTCAGAGAAAGTAATGTAAAAGGAGAGAGAGAGAGAGAGAGAGAGAGAGAGAGAGAGAGAGAGAGAGAGAGAGAGAGAGAGAGAGAGGGAGGGAGAGTTCGTCAGAGATCAATTGATGGAGAGAGATTTACAGAAAAAGCGACTGAAAGAGAAAAAGAGACATCATTACGAAGAGTCAGAGCTAGAAAGATAGAAAGAGAGAGATAGAGATAGAAAGAGAGAGAGAGAGAGAGAGAGAGAGAGAGAGAGAGAGAGAGAGAGAGAGAGAGAGAGAGAGCGTGCGAGAGAAAGAGAAATAGAGAGAGAGAGAGAGAGAGAGAGAGAGAGAGAGAGAGAGAGAGAGAGAGAGAGAGAGAGAGAGAGTTGAGAGCGGAGCTTACACAATTAAGTATTCTGTAGAGGAATTAAAGCAAGAATTAATGCATAATGAATGGTGTCGCCTATTCTACCTTTTCAACAAATATAAATGTGGAGTTATAAGTTGTAAACTCTTATAAAGTTATCCATAGGTAATAAAAAAAAAAGCAAAAAAAAAAACGTAGAGGCTTACTCGAAAATCAATTTTACTATTATAATTTTTTTTTTTATTATTTTTTTTAAACCTGACAAAAAGTATTGAGAAAATCACGTCAAGATCTAAGAAATCATATTCACGTTCATAGAGAGATAGTAATGAATAGAAAGTAAAGAGCAAACTTCTTCACAGACCGAAAGCAAAAAATCAGTTTCTAAACACAACTAGTATCCGAAAACAAAGAATTCTGTACTTTTTCAATTATATTTCAAAATCATTCAAAACGCTCAGCATAGGTCTTTAGAGCTAAAAAAAAATCCGTAGTTGTGCATACGTTTCCGTGACTTCTTAAATATCCATCAATTTTCATTTTTTAATGATAATGAATAATTTAGAGGGCCTTTTAATAAATTTGTATTTCACAAGACAAATTTACTTTTTATATTGGTAAAATATAAAGATAGACAATAAAAGAGTCACAACCATATTATATTTGGAAAAGACAATTCAATTATTAAAATATAGTTTTATGAATGGCACAAGAAAAAGGCATTACTATGACACAATTTGATCTTTACAATAGATTAGGTAGAGCAATTGACAACTAATTTGTAGATACAGAAAAAAAAAGAGATTAATATCAGAGAGCCTTAGATGGTTGAACAATATAAACAATAGGAGAAAGAGAGAAATAAAGAGAGAAACACAGAGAGAAAGAGAGAGTGTGCTGAGATTGAGAGAGGTAGAGAGAGAAAGGGAAAGATTTAAAGCAAGTCACAAACATTTATATATGTATATGATATACAGATAGATAAAGAGAGAGAATGAGAGAGAAGGCGAGAACGAAAAAGAGAGAAAAAGAAAAAGGTGTTTTCGTAGAAATTAATTTTAATGGTTTCTTTATAGATCAGTAGCCTCATATGACTTAGTCTATTTAAAAAGTAGAATTGTCGACCAGTAAAAGTGCATGGCTTATTTCTCTAGGCAAGGAGAAAAAAAGTGGAAAAATTCTTAAATGAGAAATGTAAGAACAGAAACTGGCGTAAACCGTTAATAATTATGCTGGATGATTTATGCCCCTTTAGACCATAATAGTCTAACACGGATATAATGGGCATCAGGGCAGTGTAGGGAGCATAACAAGCAAAAATCTGCGCAAGAATAATATGAAGTTTTTTGTTGTTTTCATTTTTATTATAACCATAAATGTGACAGTGAAGGGAAAATGTATGAAACGAGACAATGTAGTGGGCTGGAAAGAGAGTGGAATGGGATGAACAAAAAAAAACAAAAATTAAAAAAAAAAAAAAAAACCAAAAGAACTGCGCTTGTTCCTTTTAGGATGATTTTTCAGAGGAAGCTTTCCTTATCAAACATTGGCATTTAGATCTGCCTTTTTCGAAAAAAGAGCAGAATCAAGTTTAGTTAGAATGAAAAATGTTCCAGGACCATAATTATGGCATTTCCGTTTTTTTTTAAAACGGTACAGAAAGAGTTAGGCAAATGAAATGCCCTTTCGGGGATGAATTTTCAACAGCTATTTGCGCTTCGGAAGAACCATTTTTCAAGAGAGCAATTACGCTCGGTTGGACACAAAGTTTTTTTTTTACTCTTTTATATCATCATAGCATTCCTGCCATATCTATCCTGTCACGCTCTTGGTAAAAAAAAATCATCTGATTGTCATATTTATAAAGTATTTATCTTAGGTTTTGCTCGAGTTGGAAGCTTTTAAAACTTATTAAATCCTAAGACAAGTGAGCCAATATTTAACATCAATATTTTTATGAAACGAACTCAGCATTGGCTTTAAAATGGCGATTGTTTAGCTTACAAATGGTGTAAACGGGAACTAGTTGTTCTAAACTGAATTCATCCGGAAGATTGAGCAGCAAAAGTTACAGGCCTCCTGTAACATTCTCCACGACAATAATCGATGGCGTTATCGGGCTGCTAAGCAGGGAGAATTTATTGTTAGAGAGAACCCTTCAATCTGCACCTGAATCTTTGACAAACTTCATTACGAGCTAATTTGTAATTTTTAAGCATTCCACTTACCTGGGATGTGGACGACACAGAAAGCACAGAAGGAGGCTTGTAGTCCCCAACGGCCTCGTACGAGCCTCTGTCGACCAGGACGCTTCCGATTCTGCTGAGGGGTACCCTTCCATGGCGCCGGCACAGGAGGTACACGGCCAGCACCCCGACAAACATCACGCTAATGACACCAATGCCACAAACCACGCCCAGCACTGCCAGTGACACCATTTTGTACATATGGTCTGGTATCGTTTCTCAGTATCCAATACGATCCTGCTGTTAAATGTTACTTAACTTGCAGCTTTCCTGTTCAGTTCTGAGTACTCTTTGAAATTATTATGTCAATTGATTCTTGGATGAGGTTGATAGTACGGGCTTGGGCTAAGAAGATATCGCGCAAGACAAAAACTGCTGCAAAGTTGCCTTGAAGTGAAAAAAAAGTCCCTTTGAAGCTGATCGACGAAAAAGTATATTATTGCCTAGCATGTGAACTTGCTGGGTTAAGAACTTAGTACAGATGATTCGTCAAGTTTTGAGGCCAGAGCTTCTCAATCCAAACATAATCTAATCAATCCTCAGTTCCATGAGTCTTGCTGGCACAAGAGTTCATTTACTTTCAGTCTCTTTATAGATGAACCCTCTTTTACAAACAGTATGTTTCAACACAGGTTTTATGCTATTTATATGATAGTTTCTACAATTTTGGATTTCTTCAGAATTATCCCGTGTGTTAAAAGGCACCGCTGGATTTTATAACAACCTTCGTCAAGTTAATGCCACATCCCGTCCTATTTATTTTCAACCTGTATATACCTTTTCCTGGACTTCCAACATTTTAACCTTGTTAAAGCTATGAGCCACTGTTAAATAATGGCTTCAGCGTTATCACGTACTTCTTACAAAAAAACATATTACACACACTGGCAAAATTATTATTCATATTTCGTCTTTTAATAACATCTTGTTCAAATCCTTGCTGCTCTCTTAAAAAACATTGGGCTTGCTCTAAGGTCCTGTTTAGAAATGTATCTTACAAAGGCTTTAATAAACATTAATTTTGATTCATAAATCAGTTCTATATGACCAAAAGGCTACGTCAATAAATTGTTCCTCCTCTGCCTGAGGCTATCTGGCAGACCCGATTCTTGATTTATGGTAGATCAGATAGCGAGGATCATCGAAGCCTCGATTCTAATGTTGCGTTTATGATTTAGAGCTATGTCTTGGAGCTGAGAATGATACCTGTGATGAAGAAAAAACAAAACAACAATAATATTTTCATGATAGATAAAAAAAATTTGTTATGAAGAGTAGTCAATCTTGACTGTCTCTATAATGTGCTAACCTCAGGTAGTTTCCTTATCATTAGTTATGTTTCGATGACTAAAAATATTTTTTCCTTCTTATTCACAGGAAATTGAAAAGGGATGCAGTCCGTGCCTTCACAGTTTCAGTAAATCAATTTGGTGTCACCGAGAACTTAAAAATAAAACTGAAAAAACGTAGTTGCGTATGTAATTAAGCGGGTTTTTTTTATAATCTATCCTCTCTCCATTCAAACATCTACCTGTCTACCTACCTATTCATCTATCTGACCATCTATCTATCTCATACTCTCCTATTTTTTCTCTATCGATCTTTCTGTTTCTCTCTGATTTTTTAAATCGTTCTGCATGCTGATTTCTCAATAAAAAAATTCTTTGACTCAATGTAAAAAAACAAAACAAAACCCAAACTGATGTTAACCTGTCACGTGTAAATGGTCAACATCACGAACACTAGATTCTAGTAAAATAAATTATTTACATGTAAAGAAAAAAAAGACAAAAAACAAAAAACAAAACAAAAACAAAAACAAACAAAAAAACCAAAGGGATGTTAGAACAAATTTATAATAGATTGAAGGAGAGACAACTCTTAAAAAAAATGATATCGAATTGTATTACTCAGTTGTCTCCTGTTGAATTATGGTAAAAATAATAATATAGGTTGCTAATATAAAAATTTGTTACAGTAAGATATTGGTGGGTATCTTTATAAACTCTAATTCTGCCTCCTTTTTAAGATTTTGACTACATTTTAACTTTTTTTTCTGTTCAGCGAATTTGTTCCTCTTGGTCGTCCATAATTCAAATTATCCTTTCATATCGTAAGACAAGTCAGGACTAAGACTGTTGATTTGCGTTGTACTATGCAAAATATGTAGCCACGACAAAAAAAAAAAATCGAGATTTTCCTTCAATGCAAGGTTATGAACAAATAGTAAACAAACATAAACTATTACATGCCATCTGGAAAATGATTGTCTTGATGCATTATATTTGTTACCTGCTTTTTGTTTGAAAGAAAAGATAAAAAAAAATTAGAGTAGCTAGGTGTAAACTACTGTAAACAATAGCGGCGAAAGCATAAAACTGCGATCTATGCAGCTGTTTTCTTTTCCTCGATAATAATAGTTAGCTCAAGAATATCTTCCACCAGTTTTAGTACGTTGGGCAACATTTACAGTGTGTAACAACGGGTTTCTGAGGAAGTAAAATCAAACTCTGAAAGGCATTGAAAAGGTAGTACCTATTAGACTAAGCTTTGATGATTTTATATGTTATAGATTTTTAATAACTATTCTAATACCGAAATTATTATTTCATTATTTTAGTGCCCAACTGCAGAAAATAATTTTCAAACACTCCTCTGATGAAAACTGAAAAAATTTATAATGGACTTCTTACAAATTCGTATAAGGGGTGGATGATAAATTAAATGGTCCAACCGTTCAAGTAAGAAAGCAAATAGCTTTACATTTGGTCCAAAAGAAAGAAAAAAATGAATCGGAAACTTCTCAAGCTCAACCACTTATAACAGCGACTGTATTGAAAAATAATTAAAAAAACTTGACACAAAATATACCACAATTTATTTTTAGTTTGCGTAAGACATGTTTTCATTTCGGGAAAAATTTCATTTCGTTGTATTGCAGATTTTGCCAATTTAGCCAAATTAATAAATATGATAAAAACAAATAAATAACCTACCTAAAAAGCTTCTAAAGCAACAGTTATTATGTAGTCAGTAATAATTATGGCAAATTTATAGAAGTTGCGTTTTATAGCAACATTTTTTTGGGGGGGAAAAAACGAAACACACCAAAGCAAAAAAAAAAGAATAAAAAGGAATAAAAACAAACAAACAAACAGTCGCTGAAGCAGCTACACATGATTGCTGCGCCGCGAAGCATCTCCGAATTAGTAGGGAGAGATGGCGTCGGTTAAGGCACAAAAGCAGTTGGCAAGTTAATATTCACTACATGGTTTTGGCCATGGTTTTTATTTTCGTGTTTCACGTGATGAAACTGAATGTTATACAGCAGCATCGCTCCTTTCATAGATAAAAGATATATATTCAATAACCTATACACACTTCTAAAACTATATTTAGAACTAGTTTTGTTAAAACAAAAAAAAACAAAAACCAAAAAAAAACCAAAAAAAAAAACCAACTGAAACAAGCCAAAACGGCTCGTATTGATCCACACTACGTAACTCTGTTCCTCATTACCATCCACTGAGTGACTGCTAAATCTCATTTTTCCGACATTATATATATATACATATACTTAGAGAGAGAGAGACACGCACACACACACACATATATATATATATATATATATATATATATTCGTATATATTTTATATACATATACATACATACGTATACATATGTTTATATATTGTATTCAAGGAAAAAAAAACTAACAAAAGCAAAAAATAAAAATATCCATACATATTCTTCTAGAGAGCTCTCTCAAATTACCACGATTAGGCAAAAAAAAAAAAAAAGAAATACTCTTGTCTTTTGGATTTCATGAAATAAAAGCTTTAATGTCACACATGCCAAATGGTATCTTTTGTAATGAATGAAGTTTCCTGTAGCATTCAACTTTTGTTATACAATCGTTGGCAGAATTCGACCCATTTCCTTTCCGTAAAAGGATTGTGAGGGAATAAATTTCACTGGAAAAGATATTTTATTAATTCACCCAGCACGTGTTGGGAAACCAGATTTTTTTTTGTAAACCACATTTTTTTTTATTTTGCTGTTATAAAACTAGATTAGCTTTAACACAGCTGTGACGTTCATCTCGTCTCTGTTGTCTTATATTTCCTAGAACATGGCGAACATTAAATATTAAAGGCTATCCATCCTAGAAACAAGGATCTTCTTCGAACACGAGTTCAAAAAGCCATAAACATTGTCTTTGTTTGGCTCCCAGTATTCGCGTGGGTTGGGAGGAGAAACTGTATCCATCGTTGAGTGCCGGACTAGCGCTGCTCAAATGTCCGTGATTGATTTTTGCCCGGACAGTGACAAACTTCGTCATCGTGTCGGTCTTATTTCCTTCGATTTCCTACACTTTTCTTGTCGGATTGAATGTTCCAACGCTGCCGCCTTTGAGGCGAGTTATGGAAAAGGTCATCAATATCTGAACCCTTTTTTTTTCATCATGAAATAATATTCTCCTTTTAGAAGTCGTATAAACCTTGCAAAACTCCCGACACTGATTCTCTAACACAGATACTTGAGTACTAGAAAATAGTTAAAGAGGGAATTGGTTTCGCCATTTAGAAAATAACGGACTTTTTATCCTGAAGATACTTATACTGCTTTTAACCATAATATTAAAGGTAAAGTATGAAAACATATGTAGATTGAAAGAAAATATTTTTCACCTTGAAATCGGTTATATTTTAGCGTAGTTTTGAGATCCAAGCATCTTGATTAGTTTTTTGTTTGCAAATTATAGATGATAAAGAACGAAGTGTCCAGATATTGAACCACCCACTTTACTCATTCTTTTAAAAAAATTTGTTCAAAGTATCCAATCTTTTTTCCTTCTCTTTGAAAGACAATGCTTCTTTTAATGTCTTTGGTTTCTTCCACATTTTGCTTCAGTCTCCTTGAGACTAAAATACCCCTTGAAGAATACACTTTAAAAAGTTTTTCGACAAATAGAGTTTTTCAAAATATATTATTTTTTTCCTTTCTTTTGCGGTAACACTCAACATTAATCTGTGAAATCTTTAAGATAGGTTCAGAAATTTTATGTCAGTCGCCGAACAAAATTAAACTAAAAGTTATGGGACTGTTAACTTAACATAATACAAGGAAAACAAACAATAAAAAGCAAGAAAGGAAAAATTCAAAGTTAATATTACGAAACTTATATGAACTTGTTCTTCGAATGTTCACGTTTGCAATTTGCACACTTTGTCAATCCATTCTACGACGGCTTTCTAAACTATCTTTAACAACGAAAGGAAAAAGCTGCAAATTTATTCGCACTTTTTTCTTTGTAATTATCAACAAGCTTTTAACCACATTAAGATTTTATCTTCTTGATCAAATTATCTATAAATCTCTGTCTGGACAACAGGTTCTTTGTTGCGGAAAGTTCAAGATTAACGCCTCTTCTTTCTCACACATGCACTTTTAATGTAGATCTAGCATAGCTGACACATTTTGTCGTGAACTACACCTTCACTTTTTCTTCTTTTTTTTTTTGGTCACACGTGCACTTTTAATGCAGGCCTAGCAGACACATTTCCTCATAAACTACACCTTAGGATTTTATTTTTTGTGAAGAAAAATACCTGAAAAAAATGGGAAAATGATAATATTATATAAAATATATATATATGTATATATATATATATATATATATATATATATATATATATATATATATACATTATATAAAAAAAATAAAATTTTGTATATATATCTAAAATATATAGTAAACCAGATTTGATTTATCGTTCTTAGTCTTTGCCTCAATAATATAGGTGATAATGTTCACTTAAATAATCATAATGAAATTTTAATTGAAAACTGACATTCTTAATTTGAGTTTTAAACACGGGTCGATATGAAAGCGCTGTAAAATCTCAAATGCCGTGGTTAAGTTTCGTAAACATCATAATTGATTCTGTTATCTTCACCAATAAATTCTTTTCCTTTGCTTTACGGTAACCATAATCTGTTTTATTCATCATAAAGTTAGCCAATGGCTTTTAACTTGTCACAACAACGGTTATGACATAACGATTCCTTGGTTAATCCCAACGGGTAATATTAGCACGATGCTCTGTACATAACTTAGGAGACTATGATACTAAAAGAATTATACTTTTGTGATGTTGGAGGGCTCAGCCCGAGCTGACAATATAGCGACTTGATGTAATTTAAAAGATCAGTTTCTGGCTCCTTGTCTTTTACTTGCTCCTTGTTCTGGACCATTAAAAATCTTTGATTTTGAACAGACTCGCTTTGCTATTCATAAAAAAAGTCAAAGTTTTTTTTTTTTTTTTTTTTTTTTTTTTATTGGTTTGTCGTTGTAGAATAGTGACCATCCGAGTGTTTATTATACACACTACACATTAGAAGGCTTCTATAAACTGTCGCATTCCAATCCTTTGTTTTCTGATTGTTTCGGCATCCTTTAATTGTTGGATTCGACTAATTTTACTCTATTTTCCCAACTCCTTCAAACTGGGGTGACCGTTTATCGTGGAAATGTCTTGCAAAAATATCAATCAGTCCACAAACAAAGCTTATTATGAATAAGGTACAATGACCTTTTCCTACATAAGATTATATAGGAAGCATATTTCCCGAGGATCCATAGAATAGAAGCCTGGGGGTAAAAATCAATTCCGTATGTCCATCTTCAACTAAATTCTCCATTCGCACGTTGTTCAACGCTTTTAAGAGGTGTAATGGAAATTATAAATTGATCTGGCTACTCTCTTTTCTCTTCCACCAACACATCTTCACGTTTCCCTTCCTCCATTCAGCTATCTACACTAAAGTAGTCAATACCCAGCTCAGCACGGTAACAATACCAAGCCCACCAGAATAACTCTTCAGCACTTCCGGCCATTATTGACCTGTGTTAAGAGCCGCAGAGGAGGTAGCACACAGCCAAAGCGCACTCACCTGGTTCTATTGAACTCGACTCTAAACATTGTTAACAAGTCGCAAGAACACAAATCTCTCGAGTAAATGCGTTGGTAAGATGCGAGCAAACTTGTCATGAATGTATTAATAACAATTGCAGTTCGGTCGAAAAATAGAGATATTTTTTTTCTAGTTTACAAACTTTTTACTGCGATCAGAGATCAAACTTTGGTACGTATAGTGAAGTGAGTCGATAAATTTATATTGTGTCAATGCATGCCTAAAGGTAAAATTTTAGGCCAATTTATACTATTTCATCGAAAAAGTTATTTTCAATGTTATATTTTTGGGGAAATAAAGAAGATTTCAACGCATCTTCTAACAATTCTTGAAGCAAAGCACATCCTTGAGATACAAAAAGATTTAAATAAAAATATTGATTACATTGGTAGTCTGAAAATTTGGAAAAAAAATGCTTGATAGTCCAGTTTCACAGATATCCAGTCAAGGATGAACGTTACCAAATTACCAAGGCAGAGGGGAAAAAAACTGATCCAGTACATTTCAGCTCAATATTTTATCTTCATCCCATCATATGCCATGCGACGTGGTTTGTTTAAATTTTGCTCGGAGACCCAGCGAATTCTTCTTTTCCCCCGGAAATATACCAATTATAGGGGGGGTTTCCATTGAAATAATACTATTTGTTACAAATATTTTTATGCACAAGGACATATCAGATCTAAACGTTGCGCAATAATTTCTCCTTTTCATCCCCGTGAGTTTTTTATCGTCATAAATTCAAAAAAAAAAAAAAAAAAAAAAAAGGTTGGTGCAGCTCTTAAAAAAAGAATAGGAAGGGAAAAGTTTGAAGATATTAATACCATACCAGTTAATATGGAAATAATTTTTTTTTTTTTTTTTGGCTATTAGACTAATAGAAATTGCACTTTCATATCATTAATATAATGGGTTTTTTTGTACGACTACTTCTTTTATTTTTAACTTCGCTCACCAGAAAAGAAGATCCATCTTCCAATCATTTCCTTTATCTAATTAGGAATGAGAGAATTTTATTGATGATGACGAAATAAAAAAAAGCTTTAAATTGAGTACCTAGGGTGAAATTTACATGATCTTTGGAGAATCTACTCTTTTTGCTACGTGTAAGCCACAACTCACAAAAACACTGAACATGCAATGTTTCTAAATAAAAAAAATAGTAATAAAATTAATAGTATATCGTCAAATCACGCACGAAAGAATGAAGAATATTCATTAGTGAAACAAAATGAATTTGCAATAGGAATGAAAAACTCTTCTCCTTTTATTATGCCAAAACTGTCGACTTCCCAGCTTTGAAATATTTCTTTTTCAGCCACAGCATACAAAGTACTATGACTCTAATATGAAGTCGCCTCTTTTGAAAGCTGCTTTGCGTGTGAGCTCCTCTGTTTTTATCTTTTGGCTCAAGGATGAAATAGCGTTTCACTACAACATCAAAAGTCGTAAAAAGCGAGAATCAATGGAGATCAAGGAAGCTGTGAGAGGTTGGCTAGTGTCACAAGTCACGCTACCTCGTCTTTCTCTACCCCTGACTGAGTTGACATGTTGTAACAAGTGCAACGGCACTGCTGTTTCTGTGACTTCAGTTGTTACTTTGCTGACGATTGTGAAATACGCGCGCTGCTTCCATAAAATAACTGATTATTGTTTATACTTTTTGGAAAGAAAAAAAAAAGGTGTAGGGTAGGTGATACTTAATCAGGAAACAAAGGTTTTGGGCGAAGAAATAGAAGGATGGTTTTCGAAATACGAAATGCTTAGTCTGCAAAAAAAAGTTACCAAAATTTGATTTTCTGACATAAGTGTGCTTCATTGAAAGGGAGAGAAACAAGGTTTTATTTTTCGCAATAGTGTAACATATACGGACTGCAGAGAAATATTATTATAGCGAGTATAAATGGAAAAAAAAAAAAAACAACAAAAGAGATTGTGTTAGAGAGAAAAAAGAGAAAATTGTGAAATATGAGACGGCAAAAAAATGACCAAAGAGATGTCTAACGATATGATTCATTTGAAACTTTAGAGAGAACTAGACAAATTAGAAAAGAGTTAGAAAGGAAGAGAGAAAGGATGAGAAGAGAGAGAAAGAGAGAGGGAGAGAGAGAAAGAGAGAGAGAGAGAGAGAGAGAGAGAGAGAGAGAGAGAGAGAGAGAGAGAGAGAGAGAGAGAGAGAGAGAGAGAGAGAGAGTGCGTGTGTTTCAGGGGGAAAGAGACACAGACAGGGGACATGAGAGAAGGGTAAAAACTTTTAAAAAGTAGAATAGAAAGATGATTAATACATTTCATTCACTTTGTAAATTATACCTATATGACTTTCTTCTAAGCCAGAAAGAGCGTTCTAGGCAATTGCTTCATTGTATTTTGCCATCACACTTTGTTACGAGAAATTTTTTTCATTCTGCTTTAACTTCTGAAAAATAGGTTACCAGAAGTTTCTCAAGTTATGAAATTACACCTAAACTAAATCATTCATCTTTTAAACGATTTCCTTTGTCAGAGTAGTCTTAACTTTTATACATTTTTCAGTTTTTTGGGGGTTTTTTGTATTTTTTTGTGATGCTTTATCAAATTTGCCTACTTATTTGTTGGCTCTAAAAACGGGTTTAAAAATTATTGTGTTAGAAATATTCATTGAACATTCAGTTAAATCAACAATTTCATTTATTTCAGGAAAATTTTGAGTTAAATGGCAGATAAACATCTTACAAACGTAAAATATACAAAGTGTTAAAGAGTCGAAAAACAACTTGCTTTTGCAGTATTGATACGTCTCGATAAATGTCATCAGCCTGGCAAACAATATCTTCGAGGTATTCAAGAAAAAAGACAGTCTAAAACCACCATGATATGCATGGTAAATGGGAATCAATTCCACATAACTAGATTTTTTTCTTGATGATTTAGACTAAACAATCCAAGGAAAAATCGGAAACTTAAATCAGGCTGCGCATTATCCTAAACAAAACAAATCATGCGCTTTAAACTCCATTAAGGAGGAGGTTATCATCTTGTCAACTTTGCTCGAAAACCATAGATCACGATGCAAGCCAAATGTGGTGATTTACTGCTGGAATCGTTGCCAAATTCTAACCATATTCTTCCATTTATACAGGTTAGTGTGTACAGAATAATATATCTTGATTCTGGGTGAATTTTTTTCTGGAAAATCGAATGTGTTGAATGCTTAAAAAAGTAGCATAAGAGGCGCGTGACAATTGATGCAATGTTGTTAAATGTTGGAAAGTATAAAAGATGGTTTAATCTGTCATCAGTTTTTCATATAAATATGGAAGAAAGTATGATTAATGTGGCCCATTTTTTTCCTTATTTTTTTTCTCATTTTGAAGAACAACAATTATGCTAGAAAGAAGTAACTGTGAAAAAAGAAAAGAATATTATTGCATTTCTTTTGTGAAGCACGCACGCATAATGAAAATTGTTTTGAAAGATGTGTGTAATATATTGCTTGAAAAAAATAACACGGCAATGAGTTCAAAACCAAGGACAGGTTAAAAGTAGGACCTTTTGGGTTCAAAACCTATTTCATTTGACACAGTTTCATCCGCAAAGTTGAAACTCATCGTGCGAAGCAAGTATAGAGGGAATCTATATTTCTGAGGATCCCTGTAAAGGAGCAAAGTAGCGTTAATAGAATGCGATACCGGCAGAGTTGAGGCTACTCAGACTGGACAGGAAATGTCTAGTGGGAGGTTTTTATTTTTACTTCAAGCCTAGTCCTGGAAGAAAAGAGGTCTAGATTTAAGAGGTTTTAACAATAGGTACTGGGAGAAGAGCCTTTAGTGGGGAAAGCGTATGGATGGTCTTTAAATTCATGCCTTCTCTTTCCTATATATTCGTCTACTTTTACTCTTTTCTTCTTCGGCTATCTGTCATTGTAAATAGCAATTGCAAGTCTGGTTCTTCTTGTTCTTGTTCTTGTTCGTGTTCTTCTTGTTCTTGTTCTTGTTCTTGTTCGTGTTCTTGTTCTTGTTCTTGTTCATGTTCTTGTTGTTGTTGTTGTTGTTCTTCTTCTTCTTCTTCTTCTTTTTTTTTTTTCCTTCTTCTTCTTCTTCTTCTTCTTCTTCTTCTTCTTCTTCTTCTTCTCTTTCTTCTTCCTCTACATTTTCTTTCTCTCTTCACTTTTTTCTCTCCCTTCAACGTAAATTTGTTCTCATTTCTTTCTTCAACCTTTCTCATAGTTTCGCCATTTTTCCCTATTCAGTCAGTGGGAACTTATTCTTTTAAAATTCCGTTTTCCTGTAGGGTAGCAAACAATGTTTGTTTTCGTTTTTTTTCCGACGACTTCCTACGATTTTGAGCAACCTTTTGTCATTAAGCGAAGACTGGGCTTTTTCGATCTGACAAGTCTGACTCTGATTGGTTTTAATCTAGGAAGATTTTGAGATTGATTTGTACAGGACAACGAACACTGGATTCCTTATTATGGGAAAACAGCGAATCTTTTGCTTCCCCGACGAACTAAAAGTGCTCAGAGGGCCAATATCTTGCCAGAACTAATAGTCTTCTGTTTGTACCTATATGACAATGCGCATTCAAAAAGGCGTATAAATAAATTGTAAAGTTACAAAATGAGTCAACTATTCGTACTCGAAAGCATTTATTGTGGCTATAACTTCGTTCTTCTAAACATTCATGATGTTGCTTATATCAGAACAATAAAAGAAATTTTTCAGATCTGAAATGCTGTGGATATTAAAATCTAGAGGAGCCAAGTATGATTGCGAAGATACGAATATGAACATGTGTACACAATTCATCACACAGAAGGTTCAGTATGCCTAGATAAAGCTCGGTAATTTGTAGGGAAAAATGATTACCTTGGCGTAGAAGCAATGAGATAAAATTACTATTGTGTCCATGAACTAAGAATTTGGACGATTGAAATCAATGAAGCTCATATAAAAACTCTCTCTCTCTCTCTCTCTCTCTCTCTCTCTCTCTCTCTCTCTCTCTCTCTCTCTCTCTCTCTCTCTCTCTTTCTCGCTCTCTTTGTATCTATTATTTATCTATCTATCTCTTCTCTCTCCACCTCCCTCTGTCTCTCTCTTCTCTCTCTCCCGCCCTCCCTCTCTCTCTATCCTACTCTCTCTCCGTATCTATCTATCTCTCTTTTCTCTTCTCTTTTCTTTCCCTCTCCGTCTCTCTCTTCTCTTTCCCCCTCCCTCTCTCTCTATCTTGCTTTCTCTACCTGTCTCTCTGGCTCTCTCTGTCTCTGATGCAGCTTGCTCGAAGATTTTTATTCTGATTTTTGCCCAACATTTTGTGGTATAGAATAAAAGTAAAGTAAGAATGGAGTATACTCGTAATAAACACAATGGATGAAGTTCAGTAGCGTATAGAGATTGCGATTTTACATAAGTATGCTTCCAAATTAGAGATCTGTTTTAAGATATAGTTGGCACTTAAAACAACAAAGGATTCTAAACCATTCTCAAGGCAACTGGCACTGACACTATGCACAGAGTTGCACAATTAAAGTCTGATAAAATTTTTCATAAAATGCGAAAATAGGATGAAAAGTAGAGTAAACTAGTTTTTTCAATATAAACGTACACACTTTGTCAGACCATCATACATGAAAGGCTTAACTTCTATAGAAATATGGAAAATACAATAAAAATTTAGAAGAAACAGAAATATGTCGAGAACATCCACTTTATTCCTTAATATAGATATGGCAAAGCAAGACGACAATACAGATACGACTACAAGATGTCCATACCCAGATATCTGACACGTCTCAAAAAAATGCCAGATGTGACCTCTACCAATTTAGCAACAGAGCTGAAAACCCTGCCAGTTTTTCAGTGCAGAAAGGCAAACAAAGAACACAATTTATTTTTCTTTTCTGTAGCAAACCGACCTTAAAGGCTTCATTCCACCCTGTTTTCTTTAGGCAACAAAAGGCCTCTGACTCCAACAAATGATAAGCTGACTGATTTAGATCATTTTCCTTGATTGAAGCGTTTTGGCCTCACTTTATTATCTTCAAACATACCACAATTTCAAAATTCCTGTTTAACCAATTCTTCCATATAATTATTCGAGGTGTTGCCTTTAAACTCCAGGGAAAGATGATTAAGATTTTCTTCTAATTAAAAATACAATTGTAAGCTCGTTTTTAAGACACATTTTTACTACAGACCAGTAAAAAAGGAAATGAGCACTTCATAACTCTGCCAGAAAATAAGTCATGCATCAAAGAGTTAGAAGCTTGAAGATGTATTAGACCTAAAATTCTAACAATGATTTTGATCATTTATGAAGAAAAAAAAAGATTATAGCAACAAGTAAGATTTTTTTTTTTGTTTTTTTTTTTGTTTTTTGTTTTTCCCTTAAGAATGTGAAGAAAAAGTTAACAATGCAGACAGCAGTTAAAATATATTCTCTGTACATAGTTTGCAGACATCTTTGAACTTATTTTGAAATGATAAAATGTTAAAATGATAATTATAAAATGTTATAAATTAAAACAACATTAACCGATGGAAAAAAATGTATCTCAAGATCCAGGGCATAATCTAACTTAACTGCACAGCTTTAGTGTGTAAATAATAGTGTAAACTTTATGGAAGTAACTTTATTACAGCCTTAAAAAGGTTCCATTCCCTCTTGTCCCTTCTTAAATGTTTCAAATAAATTTACCAAATATTTATCTCCGGTAACTCATTCCAAACTAACTACATCAAGCAAACTGATTGAATATGTAGAAAAATAAGGATATTTTTACACAAACAATTACCACACGAAGAATGTCTACACATGTTTAGGTATACGTCATAGAAAAATTGATTCGTCTAAATGTAAAATAAACTTATAAGACAGAGTCAAAGCTCTTAAAATACGACACACAGTGCAAAGTTCAAGGTTCAGTTAACTCGCTTGATAAGGCTCTCAAACAAAACCAACCTTTTGAAGTCTAAACCGAGGTAATGATACCTCTATCTCTAGACAAATTAAAGGAAGAATAAAAGTGACTCTCAATGGGCATCATAGAATTTCAATAAATTGATTTTGTCTACATCCTTTCTAATACTAAGATTGATCTAACCTGATCGTTTACAAAAAATGCCTTGTTCATGGAAATCACACAAGAACAGAGGAAATAAAAAATCAAATTAGATTCGACGTACATAAACTGATACCGTACAGTTTCTCGCTATTGAAGACGTTGCATGCTTGTCATATAACTGGCCTTGACGTTGCAAAGTCTGGAAATGAGACAAATCTGACGTGTCTGGAAAGCTAGCGAGTTACACAATATGTCATTTCTAGTCTGGTGCTCGCTTACAAAATGAGTACGATTGTCAATTCTTCACACTTCAACGACTTACACAGTTAATGAAATTTTTTAAAATGTGGATTTGTATTTTTAGGATTTTTTTAAAGATTTTTGTTCACTTTATTTATATGTGGATAAAATGAAAAGTACTTATTGTACAATGTCTTCATTATGGTTATTATCGTCGATTTAAAAGGCCCTGTTACAAAAGTAGAGTAATGTTTATTCCAGAGTAAGGTAAAAAGAAACAACAGGTTGTTAACAACTTTTATGAACTGATAGCATCAGACTTAAGCATAAATGCAAAATAATTCTTTTCAAAACAGTATCAAGAAAAAGAACAGACCTAATTTTTCTTCAAAATATAGATCCAAGTACATATTAAATTTTTAACCAAATGATTTCATTTTATCAGAAAAGCCAAATTTAATTTTTTTTTTCGATAATGAAGGAGAATTCGACAAATCTTGGAAAAAACTTTAAGCAAACCACATCATTTGGCAATCTAAGAAATTTGAATAAATGTATTGATTGTGTGTATATATATTCTGAAAGTTAAAAATAAACTAGTGCTTGACGGTCCAGTTTCAAAGGTATCCAATCGAAGATGCATGCTACCAAATTGTACAGACAAAGAAAAAAAATAGATTTATAGATTCTAGATTTTTTTGAAAATTTTTGGACATAAACATTTTCAATATTTTTATGTAAATCACACGATGTGCCAAACAACGTTGTTTGTTTCAAATTTGGCTCAGAGGCACCTTGAATTCTCCCCTACCCCCCCCCCCCCCTAAAATATACGGTCTAAAGGAGCTTTCCCAATGAAATATTAGTATTTGTTACACACTTTTCAACAATAAAATCGTACAGTTTATTTCTTTCATCGCAGTGGGTGTTTTCCATTTGCACACATCGATCAAATGGAAGTTGGTACAACTCATAAATAAGGAAGGGGAAAAATAGAAGATATTCACATTAATTTATCTTATATGGAAATATGTTCTTTTTGTTTTTGTAAGACCCTGCAAGTTTCATTTGAAAGTTAGTTTTGTACAACCACCCACTACTTTTTATAATTCGCTCTAACGAAAAAAAAATCTATATTCTATCGGTTTATATTATTTTGTATCATATCAGAAATAAAGCTAAATTTTATCAGTAATGGTTAAATCTCAAAAGTATTCTTTATTTTTTGAGTACCTAATGAGATATATACAGGATCTTTGGAGAATCTACCCCTTTTCAGTGCGTAAAAGCTACTGCAACTCACAGACATACTGAGCATGAAATATTCCAAACAAAATATTAAAAAAACATAATAATAAACCGAGAACTAACGCAATGATGAAAAAATTCATTACAATAATAAGATGAATTAACTCTAGGAATGAAAAGCTTTTCAGCTTTTATTACGCCAACATTGACGACTTTTCCAATTTGAGATATTTTTTTTTTAGCTTCAGCATCAAGAGTACTGAGACTAATCTTTTGAAAGCTGCTTTGCGTGTGAACTTTTCTGTTTTTATCTTTTCATTCCAAATTAAAAAAAAAAAAAATTGAAAAAAAAATGTGAATTAATCGCGATCAAGGAAGCTGTGGTGGATTTGCTAGTGTCAGAAGTCACGATACCGCGTCTTTCTCTTTCACTGACTGTTCGACACGTGTTGAGGTAAGAGCAGCAGCAGTGCTGTTTCGGCGACTTTTGTTGTTCCTTTGCTGACGATTGTGAAATATGTGCGCTTTCTCGGATAAGAATATTTGATGGTTGTTTATACTTTGAAAAAAAAAAAAAAAGCAACAAAATTTGTTGGAGAAAAAAATCAATAGAGGGTATTGGAAATACATAATGCTTAGTTGTTTTAACATTTTTTTTCCTCTAAAAAAAAGGATCACCAAACTTTAATATTATGAGGTGCGAGTTTTGTATTGTAAGACAGTTAACAGGGCTGTATTTTTGGTAAAAATTCTCCGGGTTATAATAATTGTGGAGGAGTATAGAGCGAATAAATGAAAAAAAAAAAACAGACATAAGAAGAGAGAAAGAAAAAGGGAAATATGATGTCTGAAAAACATTTTTTCTGTCAGATGTCAAACGGAATAACTGAATTTGAAATTTGAGAAATAGTCTTGCATGCATTAATTCTGTGATATTGACCATATCAATCGGTGACTTTGATTAGGCTACAAATAGAGGATAATACAACGAAATAAAAGGCAGAGGAAGGCAGTTAAACATATAGATAATAACAAGCTAAAGGATAGTCTTTATAACTTATAAAACTGATCTTGTGAGAAAGCAGAGTTATAATGATTGCCAGTTACTTTGAGTTTTATTTGTGATTGTTATTATGGAAAGTTCTTATCCTCTGCTCTTGATTCTTCATTTCTACCTTTCAACCTTACACGACATTTGATCAATATTGTGTAGAAGAAAACAATAAAAGACATCATGCAACAAAAACAATGATAAGCATTGCTTTTGGATGATAATATGGTAATAACGTGACAGACAAGAAAAACAACTTTGTCAGGAATAATTCGCAAAGGTACAAAAAAACCCAAAACAAAAGTAAAGTAAAAAAGGAGAGCATTAATAACAAAATAAAACATATCTAGATTTCAAGCCTATTTAAATTTCACTGAACAGTCTTGTCATTTCAAACTTCAATGGAATTGCTTAATTGCTTTAAAAAAAACTTTGTAAAAGTAAGCTCTAGACTTTATTTATTTCTTTATACTTTATTAATTTTTCATAAATTCTATATCTCATGCTGCTGAACCTAACTAAATATTTGAAAAAACAAACTTGGCGAAGGAACAGAAGAGAAAGAAAATATCCTCTTGAATAATCAACGAGTGAATGAAATAATGTTCACAGGGGATAAAAGAATATGTTTTAAAATTTTAATAATGCTTGTATATTTTAACGATAGTACCATAACTCTAGAAGTGTGACACATAGCAAAGAATGAGAGTTGTATTATGTCGTAATAGGATAATTTTTAAATGGCACATGCTTTGTTTGCTCTGATCGATAAAATTTGAGGCAGAATTAGATACTAATCGTTGCTGTCAATGAAACAAACATGTTTTTGTTTTTTTTTTCTGTTTATATTCTTTGCGTTCCTGTTTTTTTAAACTTATGACAGTTATAATGTTTATTGTGGTTTTACAAGAGTAAATACACAAAGTGGAGGATACCAGGGGGAATCGGTTGAAATGTGTTTGTGAGGAAGGAATCAGAGAAAGAGAGATAAGGGGGAGAGAGAAAAAGAGATATTACGAGGGCAAAGAGAGTAAGATTAAGACAAGGAGTAAGAGAGAGACACGCAGATTGTCATAAAGACCTAGAATGAGACTGAGAGAGACAGAGAGAAATTGTATAACGGAGCCAAGGAGAGAAATAGAGGGTAAGAGCTAGATCTAGAGAGGAAGAGAGAGAGAGAGAGAGAGAGAGAGAGAGAGAGAGAGAGAGAGAGAGAGAGAGAGGACGGTTGGAGGTGGGGGAAGGGGTATCACTGCACATAAACAATTTATTTATGCAAAATTCAAAGATTCATTTGATAACAAAGCATCTTTATTACGCAGCCTTCTGTGAAGGTGATAGCCTCAAAGCGACTCTTTACTTCACCAGCTCTCAGCATATATGTATTTCAACATTACTGGTGCTCCTTAACTTAAGACAATAGGGAAAAAAAATCAAGTGTCTTTACTTTCTTCATAAAGAATATTACTGTACCCCACAAGATTTTCGGTCATTTTTAGTAACCACTATTTTATTTGAATAGCATAACAGCAACTCGAAAATCTTTTCTTCAAACACATCTAAAAATAGAATATCAAGTGTCTACAATCAAACCATAAAAAATATGCTTAGCATTTTATCTTTTTCTTTAAACGCTGAATCCTCATGGTATGGCAATCCTATACCAACTGTCTATTCCTTTTCTTTTTTTTTTTTTTTAATAATTTTGCTCTCTTTCTATCTCTTTTTTTCTAAATCTCTACCCATCTATTTTTACATCATGTTATTCATCTATCTATCTATTTTTATACCTATCTATCTACCTACCTACACTTTTATCTAGATCACTTGCATATCTATCTTTCTTTGTATAAATTCATCTCTTTACTTAAATTTCGTTAAAAAAATTCCACCCAGCGTATTAATGTATCTATCCTTTGCTGTCTCATCATAAAGCTAACTTTTATTCAGCCATTCTTCAATTTATTCTTCTACGCCATAGATTGGCTGTAAGATAGGACTACATGCATATCGTATTGTTCAGAAAGTCGTGAACAAAAAAACATAGAATGAGTTCGGTCTTCAAAATAAAAAAAAAAACCATAATGAATTAAAAAGATGAATAGAGAGAAGTTATTCTTTAGATCCGCCGCAGCTATCTGTTATTTGGCTCTTGATTACATTTCTAGCGATACGCAAATTGTAAAAAAGCTGCCTTCAATACATTTATTGTTATTATCATTTCTATAGTAAACCCTCAACATAATGTATTGATTTTCCTTTCTCGCCCTTTTCATTGGAAAGTCCTTTTCATGTTTTCTCGCAATACAAATAATTCTTGGTGATATTCATCTCTCATTATTATGCTTCTGAATTTTCTTTTTATTCCTAACTGTGTCCCTTGAAAAAAATGGAATGTCCACAAAAAGAATTATTTCACGATGTTGTTGAAAAAAATAATGCAAAACAAAAGAAACAAAATTTTTGAAGGTCAGAATTTTTTTTTGTTGTGAATCGTAAAAAGTATTTTATATTGTCCTTCCACACATCCAGAAGAGGCTTTCAGTGTTGCAGACTACTAGATTAAACCGAACGGATATCTAAACAGCTTTTATGGTGAGATTAAAGGGCTTTCATTTCTTTATTTTTTTAAGATTGCACACTGTAATCGTCAAAATATTGTTTATAGTGTGAGACAAAGAGTTGTTGATAAGTCTTTTTGTCTTCTTTTATTTTTGTCTTCTCTCAATCTGTCCGGATGGCTGTGTGCCTGTATCGCTCGTTGACCCTCATCCTCTTTTTTGTTTTTCTCTCTGTCTTTTTCTCTCGTTCTCTCTCTCTCTCTCTCTCTCTCTCTCTCTCTCTCTCTCTCTCTCTCTCTCTCTCTCTCTCTCCCTTTCTGTCTTTCTCAGTCCGCTGGAAAAGTACCACATTCCAGAGCCAGACAATAAGTCCGACCTTAGTTTGCGATGAAAAGACGGACATAATTATTAAAAAGCTCTAAGGAAGGCTGTCCCTGGCTGAATGCAGAACTAAATCCTCTTCTACGATAATCAGTAACCATAACAGTGTCATTGTCATTGTCATTTGCACTCGTCATCTAAGACGGCTCGCATCTTAGCACCTTAATATTTTCAGATCTTTGTTCTGTGCACTAATCATTTTGAAGTGGATTGCAATACGTCGTGTGATGTCGAGAAAAAATGTGTCAAAAGTATTGATGAGTGCAAAAATATTATATGCAATTCAAAAATTACTTTCCTTAAGAAGACTTCATATGCCACACTTTGTAGGAACTTTCGTTGTTTTCTTTTTAATTTATTTGACTAAAAAGAAAATGTATTTTTGTATATCCGGACAACTTTGCAATAAGTTCCAAACATCTAAGATTATCTTTGGTTTTTTGTTTTTTTCTTATCGATTATAATGATATCATGAGAAACATGGGTATTTACATGTTGGTATTTTTTGGAGATAATAAAATTTAGTAACAATAAATAACAAATGCATTATAGACCCAGATGTGTTTTAATTCCTTACAATATGGTGCTGTGCAGTCACTATGTTTTACATTAGTATTGGCCTCGGCGGTTACAGACAAGATACTTCTAGGAATAGATTATAACGCATGATAAATATTTGAAGATAAACATCATTATTCTTGGTTTGTTATTTTTACTTCAGATCAAAACATAGGCTACAGTACTATCGGTCGAGTTAGAAGGGTTGTTCCCATTTCTGGAGCCTCCTTAATCAACTGTGCGCCACAGTTGTCTTTGAACTGTCACCAGATTTTCACAATAAACATACATACACACATATATGTATATATATATATATATATATATATATATATATATATATATATATATATATATATATATACATTGTCCTACCTAGTTATGCGGTCCACGACTAATAACTAGGTAGGATAATTTTTCTAAATATATCACGCTCCTTATTTGTCGAGCACTGTTTTATTATGTTATTTGACACTCAACTATTTTATATATATAATGATTTAAAATGGTACTATCATATTGAATGAAAGTGCCTAACAAAAGGAGCAGGAATAACAAGTACGAATTACCTGGACTAAGATCTTGCCATGACTCTGGTGGTTTGTCACTGTGCTACAGCCGCCTCATGAGAGCAAGAGTGCTCGAAACATCAATGTCATGGCAAGACCTTTGTCCAGGTAATTTATAATTACACACACACACACACACACATATATATATATATATATATATATATATATATATATATATATATATATAAATGTGTGTGTATGTATGTAAGTAATTTCATACCCACTCATAGAAATTGTGGAAGATATCCTACTACTAAAAAATATTCTTCCATCACCTTCTCAAGCCTATGGTTCTTGTACAGAACACAAGCGATAGCACGTAGGATTACTATTTCAAACATCTCAGTCGTCTCAACTAGTTCCTTACGTTAAGCTAAACGCAAAAGTCTAACCTTATAAAGGGCATCAGTTCTGAACTATCATGTTATGTTATATTCTAACCATATAAAGAGAATAATCATGTTTATAAATGTGTTAGCACGCACTCTGTATTTTTAAAGTCTATTGCTTATTTCAAATAACTGCAAGTCCATAAAAATATATATATATTTCATAGAATTCTTAGATTTCTTTTTAACACGAGAAATTTACAGTTAAAACGTCCTTGAAAAGTACTTTCAATGATCCCTTACAAATACTACATGCCAGTTTGACAAATTAACTGACAGCTCTTGGCTCTGTCAAGATTTTAATTAGATTTGGACAGCATATCTGAATTTTATCCCTAGTTTGAATAAAAGAGCATCGTCCATTAAATGTGTCTTCAAATGTAAAAAATAAAGGTAACAGTGAACCTGGCCAGCTCGTTCAAGCTTTTTCTGTTTGTCTGTTTGTCAGCCTATCTCTATGTTCTCTTTCTTTCTTTATCTGTCTGAGTTTCGATCTATCAAATTATTTCTCTCTACTGTATCCTCTCTCGCTCAATGTATCTGCACTCAATCTATCTCATTGACGGCGAAAATCGAACTCCACCTTTCTAACAAAGGTAATATCACACATACTATTTCACCAATACATAATTATTAAATTATCGTAATCGCTTCTTAGCCTTGAATATAAAATATGACTTCTGGGTCGAATTTATTTATCTTAGGTTTAAAATGAAAAGGATGAAACTATATGTATTTTGATATCCCATAGGTTGCCTTTGTTCTTAGACCAACAAGCTTTTATGTAAGTTTGCTAATCATCCTAAGGTCTGAAGAGATTTTAGAGACGTATGTTGCATGCGCCAGTGGGTGAATATAGAGTTCCATAGTATAGAACTCTGCCAAGAGATTGTTTAATATGCAAAATAGAAAAGATTTTTTGTAGCAAACTATAACTCTACCATGCCTGGTCTCCTCTTCCTCTTCAAATTTTTTCATCTTCTTTTTCATCTCCTTCTCCTTTTTCTTCCTCTTCTTTTACTCCTCCTCCTTATCTTCCTCCTCCTCCTCCTCCTCCTCCGTCTTCCTCTTCTTCTTCTTCTTCTTCTTCTTCTTCTTCTTCTTCTTCTTCTTCTTCTTCTTCTTCTTCTTCTTCTTCTTCTTCTTCTTCTTCTTCTTCTTCTTCTTCTTCTTCTTCTTCTTCTTCTTCTTCTTCTTCTTCTTCTTTTCCCTACTTTTACTTATCTACGTTTCTCTCTCTCATATCTCTTAATTTTCTTATGTGATCTTCCTTTTTTAAGCACGTCTCTGTTTTTATTTCTGCTATCTCCACTTTTCTTAATCTTTGTATTTCTTTTTTTTTTCATTAGTTTTCCCGACTAGAATTAAGACGATAGACACATTCTCCAATAATTTGGCCCTCGATGCGATGTGTGCCAGCCTTGACCTCTTCGCTGGTCTCCGCATCAATTCCACAACATTATCCTCTTAGAAAACAGACATCGTATCAGAAACCACATTAACAGCTGCAACGCAAATCAATTTAATTTGCGTGCCCTTTTAAGTGGTCTGATCTTTTAAAGAAATCTCAGATGAAGATAATTTATTTCACATCCTTACTCAATTGGGCTTGAAATCAGAGAAATAAAGTGGTTTTTTTATTTTTTATAATCTTTATGTTTTTAATCATTTCTTTACAAAGAAAAGAAGAAATTTAAATTGTAGTACTGCAGACATTCGGAAAATCTTTCCTACGATATTTAATGAGTGTTTTTGAACGGAATAGCCATAATAAAATGTTTGAAAAAATTTATGGTCCTTCTTTTTCTTTTTTTTTTTTTTTTCTTTTTTGACGAAAATACCAATCAATTTTTTTTAATATCAATAAAAATTAGAATGTTTTCTTCTTATTCCAATTTTTTATGTAATTAATCTAAGATATTTTGCAAACTACGGCAAGGTTTAAATGCTGAAAACACTTGTTATAAATAATCATTGAAATAAATATAAATATAACCGCTTCCTAAAAGGATCCACAATACGCGTATCATAATTCTTTTAATATAATCTACAGAATGGTGGATATTTAAAGCATGAACCTCAAAACTCTCACAAAGAGCTTCACAGTTTTTCTGCATGTGAATTTTCTGAACACACCATCGACAACGCTCAATGAAGGTATTCTCTCATATTTACAGGTACGAAAAGTATTATCTATAATATTATTATTGTTTTCGAAAATTTCACCTTTGAAAAGATGATCATAGCATGGTGACGGTATTAAATGTCGCTAGGATCAGTTGATGACGATAATTATAATCGAAAATAGCTTTAAACGTCGCTCTTTCACAGTTTTTCAATGGGAGCAAAAATAATTTGAGTAACGTCCAACGCCACCACTTCAAAAGATGGATGACGCGAGGATTGTAGTCACGTTACATGTTGCCATAGCAACTGGTCTGTCCTAGGGGAGAGTTCACTAACTATATCCATTAAAAGTTCAAGTGCCTTGGTAACATCTGAAAATAACTATGTTCATTATTTCACTTTCTTTGAAGGTGGAGCGAGTTTTGTGTTGAAAGAAAAGTGGTACAGAAATTGGATACCGAGATAGATGATCCAGAACAAGAATCTAGGCAGAGCCTCAACACAAGCTTAAGGTTGGATTACGAAAAGAGCTAATTCTTGTCAGCAATATTTTATTTTTTATGTTATTGTAATTTTTCTAATGACTTGTCGCAGCGATAAAGATGTTTTACTTGAGTTCATAATATTTTTTCTGTCATTTGCCATTTTGGGATCCACACAAAGACCATACGCTCTTTTTCAATTATTTCTCAAGCTGTCATCAAATCATTCTTTCTCCTTAATTTTCATCACCATAGTGGCTTTCTTCAGTGAACACGTTTTAGTTTCAATGGATTTTTTTTACTTTTCACAGTTTCATCCTGCAAAATTGTCAAGACCAAATTTTTGGACTATTATGCAATATAAAATGTTTTGGAAATTTCTACGATTATAATGTGCAAGTTTCCTAAAAACTTTTGGGGACTTTGTAGTTGAAGATAAAATCAAATGGATGGAAGACTTAAAAGTGTGCATGTCCAAACATTGTCCATTTTTTTTCTGAACTATCAGAAAATTTCGGGTGTAGATCGGATTTTGTTTTTTGTCCTCTGTTGAAGATCATTTTTTAAGTCACCGTAATCAAAAATGTTTTCCTTATGTTCTTTTTACTTGAATAAACGCGCAAAATTGAGAAGTAACTTCTTATTAATTAAGTTCTACCTTTTTTTAAGTTCAGATTTCCAACAAAAATCTAAGGCTATTTTCCCCATAACTGAAATAAAACAAAATCTTATTGCAAATATTTTTACATATAAGAAAAGAAGCACATTTGATATTGAAAGCAGGGATGCACAATGCCTCATAATTATATCCTTAGATTTTGCTATAGCATCATGAAATGATAGACATAATACTGGTGAATAATAAACGTAAATTAATGAGAAAAGAAAAGAACAACAGAAAATAAAACAAAGGAACAAAAAAAAAAATAACAGCCAGAAAATATATAATCAAAGATAAACAAAGAAAAAAAGACCCTAACATTGTTTACGTCAACCATCAAGTTGGCTACCTCCAGTCTGTATGATATAATGTACAATCCTGTGGGAATATTATTTAGCTTGTCTTCTTCTTTTGAGCTTCTAGATCAGAACAGCTATATATTATTGGAGACGTAAAGACAAGAAGAGAATGTAATGGGCCACATGTCCAGGCGATCAAAAGCATCATAATAGTATTTGTCGAGCCACCAGTCCAGCGTAGATCGTTGGATATTGCAAAACACTCTTTACCGGATTTTCCCTTCAGTTTTTTATTCGTTGGAATGTTTATTCAATAATGTTCTTTGATGTAGGAAGGTTATTATGGACAAATCTTTTAGGCTCTTTTTAACCTTACTATTCTATATTAGTTATGTTAAACAACGATAAACTTTTTCTCTAATGATTTCGATTGTCTTCTTTTTTTCCGTTTTTTTTTTTTAATTTTTCAGAATTTCTTTCGAAGCCATTCCTCATCAGCAATTTTAACAGCAAAGAAACTTCATGTTCATAATTGTGACTGCGTGATAATTGTATAAAAAAGAGATGGTAAGCAATATTCTAATTTTCAGGGCGTTGAAGAATATCTTGGAAGGTAGAACCCGATAAATGTCTTGTTCTTTAATTTTTCATTCTGGAGTTCAGAAAAAACTGATATATATTGTCTTTTTTCATTCTTTTCTAAATGATGTTATCATCACAGTTGATAATGTCTGATACTGTGTTGAGTGATGAAAAAGGAAATAATTATATAAAATCTAAAATAATAATTCTTGTTTTGTTTTTTTTTATTGATAGGAACATTTACATTAAGTCCTGAAGTTTTTAAAGGACTTAAAATGTAAAGCGGTGCTTATTTTTGTCTTTTGTGTATGTGTGTGTGGAAATACAATTCTCTGATAGATATTGTTCCTTTTTTTTTTTAATTAAAACATACTTAATACATGTAGACTTTTATTTTATTTATTTTTTTGGTTTATATTGTCTTTTTTTTTTTTTGCTATTTTAATAGTTATGAAAGAACTACCTGACTGACCGGACTAAATGCTATGTGAACAATTCAAATCAACCTTGGAAATTTTTTGATTACCCTTGGAAAATTATGGGATATTTTAAATGCAAAGTAAGAATAGTTGGTGAGTTTTGTTAGGTCTCAAACTACTTAAAAATCCTTTTAAATGCTAATTTTGACTACAAGTAAAATGAAAAGACAGCTAATAATTCCTGCAAGGCAAATAACGTTTAGTTCATTTTTGTTCGTGCCTTATTATAGCAAAAAAAACGAGCGTTTTGAAAGAGTTATTAATTGATTGGTAAAGTACAGACATAGAGCGCTTCTAGTGAAATTATTTAAGGTCTCTAACCTCTGGTATTTAGATCTAAACATAACGTTAATTAGCCTTTAAAAGCCGTAACGATATCACCATTAGTTGGCTTACTTGAATTTATGTTGGCCATTACATGGATTCCTCGAAGAGCTATAGAGTATAAAGTAGGAAAACTCCAACAAAAGCTGGACTGCTGAAATAAAAACTGACGCATAGCACTGATATTTTAGTAGCCAAGTTAATGAAGTCTTAAGCAGAGTACTTTATTACTTTACGATCGGCGCTTTTAGAGCTTGATCAGGTTTTGCTTTAAACCAAGAGATAGATACTTGCAGAGGAAGATTAAGAGTATATGGGAGTATCAGATCTCATTAAAACTCGTTTTGTTTTGTTTAGTTTTTTTAATGCAGGTTGGGAATACGACTGCAGCATGCAAAAACTAGATAACGATAAAAAAAATCTAAGAAATTGCACCAAACTCAAAAGTTTTATTAGAAAAGTTAAAGAGAACCTTCAAATCCCTTTTGATTATCATAATATTTTTTAACTCAACACACTGAGGCATTTCCATTTCCAGTGCTTTTTTTATAGCCTTGACATTCAGACTTCAATTCGTTTTAGAGTTTATACTCGTTGCCTTATAGTTTCACGAACTATTCTGGTTCAACTTTCCACTTCGTTGAAGTCAAAAAAAGAAAGCTTGGAGCAAAATAGCATCAGAGGTTTCGTTATTGCAAAATTCTAGTGATCATATAGCATGTTGACATTTGGCTCAAAAATATACAAAAAGGCAAACAAATTATATATCTTGAATTAAAAACCAAGACGCGAGCGCTGAGCAAAAAGTTTCCTGGCCATTTAATGCATCTTAATCATCCGTTCAAGAATTGCGCAATAGAAACAGCGAGGGAAAATTTTAAAATCTGATCCTTTTCCGGGCATAAAGCAAGATTGTAAGAATACGGTCATACTTTGGCACTGGTGATATTGCCACATTTGAGTCTTGCATTTTGTTTTGCTAGAAGAAACACAATATGCCTACTCTTCTCCCTTTTAATCAATGCTGATAAATATAGTGGTAGCTTCACGTTTCCATCGCTTGGTTCTTATGAATTATGCTCAGACTTGTCCTTTACACGGGAGAGGGCTTAGGTGTCGAAAAGCAACAGGGAATTTCAGTATTTTGACATTGAACTAGACTGATAATTTTTGTTGATAATTGTTGAGCTGTTTCTCTGTGTTCTTAATCGTCCGCATGTTTAGAAAGTAAATCTTTCCAACATGGTAGAAAGTAACATCTCAATTTTTTTTTTTTAGTTTTTTGGTATATTGCGCTTAATAGATCCGAGAATATTTTTAAGTCTTCAAAAGCATTCTACTTCCGCAGGTCAGAATTTTTAATGCTATTCGTATCATTAAAGAGAAGCACGTAGAATCTAATTATACAGACTTTTCAATTAGATCAGACTTCAAACTAGCGCTGTCGATTTTTAAAAATCAAAATCTGGATTAATTTGACATTTATAAACAAAAATTTTTTATGCTTGTAAAAGCTTTTTAGGGTTTGATATTCATATCCAATCGATCACAGACATAACCCAACTTTATTTCGGCAGCAGAGTACGATGTTTGCTCTTTCAAGACAATTTGACGATATAAATCGTTTGCTTACCGTGATCAAGCTTAGGTTTACTTTCTTAGCCAAGATAAAAGGGAAATAATTACAGGAGTAAGATCTAAAGATTTTGCATCAGTGTAAAAAAAATCAAATTAGGGGTAAAGATGAGTTCATAATGAAAGAAGAGCCTTTAAATTATTTCCTCTCAATAGGTTTATGCTACAGGTTATAATTAAATTCTAGTTTAAAAGCGAACATCGACTCTAATGTCTACTTTTTTTTTAGGAGAGGATAAATTCCTGTTATTCTAAAACAATCTTTGAAAATTACCATTATGCCTGGAAAAAAAAGATATGCGCATACAATTATCAACTATCAATCCTCATTTTACGGTATGTGTTGAATTTAATTCGTTTAAATATTGCACTATAAGCAAATGGATTTTGGAACTAACACAAACATATCAAATAGGAAGAAGTGGAAACCTTACTTATGTAGTTGAAAAAATCATCAAAATTAGATTATAGAAACACTCAAAATCGTCAAAACAACAGGTATGAAATAAACAGACTATGGGGGTTAGGCCCGTCATGTTCTGGACAGAACCTGATTGAGACGTAATTCTTTTGGGAACTCTGTTGCTATGGCAACGTGTACTGCTGCAATGGTCGCCGTGTAATACGCCGGCCATGTACCGTGTCAGCTTCACGGATGCGCTCTCTGAGCTATAACAATCAGACCGGTTCAGAAATTCCTGATTTTTTTGTTTTTCCTCCAGCAATCGCCCTGGGATAAATCGACCCAGATCTTCATATTCCTCTTGGCTTAGAGGGAATTTAGTGGCCCTTTTTATACCAGAGAGCGTTGTTTCCACAGAAAAATTATTAGGAGACTGTAGTGGGCGAGTAAAACTGAGATACATTATTCAAAAAAAAAATAGTTTTGTTGGTATTATGAGCATTAGCTGATTGATTGAATTATTACATACTTTTTAATTTCAACCAACATAAATATGAGGTAGTGATAAGGATATAGAAAGAGAACTAGTGTTACAAATAATATTAAGCGAAGTGTTCAATGGAAGAGGGAAAAAAAAAGAATTGTAAAGGAAACAAAATAATAAGATCACACCTGGATCTCACTCGAGAAAGGGGATTCAGCTTATGCCACATTTTGCTCCCCTCCGAGCGAGACCCTTGATCCAATATGCGCAAAATGCGTGAGAGTAATGTGGTTGTAATCTTTTCTTTTTTTTTGTCATTTTGTCTATAAAACTTGGACATAATTAAAGCTTCAAGTCTAACATAAATTTCTTTACGATGTGAAAATTGTAATTTGATTTATATTTATAAAATTGGATTTTTGATTTAATTACTTGCAAGCTATTTAAATTGTTGAAAAAGTTTTATTATGTATAAAGAAGAAGAATGAGTCAGATAAAACAATTCCTACGATTGGTATCAGAAAGGAAAATAAAGATGAGAAGGCTTAGGTCGGTGGAAAGAATGAGAGAGAGAGAGAGAGAGAGAGAGAGAGAGAGAGAGAGAGAGAGAGAGAGAGAGAGAGAGAGAGAGAGAGAGCAAGATCAGGAGAAATAGTGTATGAGAGTAAGGATAAAGGAAACAAAAGAGGAGGAGAGGGGAAGCGAGTGTAAGAGATGTAAAAAAAGAAGAAATGCACAAAGAGAGAGAGAGAGAGAGAGAGAGAGAGAGAGAGAGAGAGAGAGAGAGATAGACAGAGAGAGAAAGAGAGAGATAGACAGAGAGACAGACAGACAGGCAGACAGACGGACAGGAACAGATAGACAGACACACACAAATAAACAAACAAAGACAAAGTCGAAGAGAGACAGAGAGGAAAACAGAGGAAGAAAAGAACAGAAAATTAAGGCAACAGAGTATTACTGCCTCGTCCAGACCACTCAGTTCAACTGACCAGTAAACTAAGTTTCCTCAAGTCCTGTAGCTTTCAGTTGACGTAGACCCGGCTTGAACTGGGATCTCTGGAAGAGAACCACCACCCCATGGACTGCTTTCACGCTAGCTTCCGCAACTTGTGAAGGCAGATGGGCGGCGACAAATTGCATTCAATATTCAAGCTGCAAAAGACCTTTGGATCCCGATCTATAGACATATAGAGGAAAAAAAATAAGATGGAAAAAGAGAGACGCAGTCAGTGGCTATAAAGAAGGAATATCGATTTTCAGACAAGCGATCATTTCTGAGTTGCTTTTTTTTTTCTTCCTTTTTTCCTCCTTCTTTTTTGACGTATGTAAAATGGTAAAAAGAGGGGTGGAGGGAAGGGACATTTTTTGGCTGTAACATGAGACATAGGGGCATACTACAAGTATATTACCGATACATGTTTTTACTAAGTATTGTCTCTCAGAGAATGTGGTGTTATATATATATATATATATATGTAAATGGACAGAAAAATAATAAGTAAAGATGTATAAAGAAGGACACAAGGAAAAAAAAAAGTTAGCAGAAACCAAAACAAAACAAAACAAAAGAGAAAGGAAAACTAAAAAAAAAACAATTTGAAAAACCTTTTGTTCATGATTACAAAACTGAGGTATCTTCAAAGAAATAATCGTTAAGATTCATGACTTCTTCAACTTCTATGGAAGTTCAAATATTTTTTTTTCTTTGAATAATCATGTTCAACTCAGGCATGTTTTTGTTTTGATACGCGGATAAAAACTGGGTTCAACGGCCTCTCACACAAGGGCACAGAGGACAAGCTTGAAGCAATTTTTTAAGTACAGGTTTAAAAACTTGCATACTGTAAACAAATTCCAATTTTGAACCAAATAGAGGACTCAAAATAAAATTTCAACGAAATAACTGAGGCATCAAATAACCGTCAAGTGATGACATTTATCACTTGGTGAGGATGGCCGTTGGGACAATCTCATTGGTTGTACAAGTACAATCATGACTTTTCTCTATTCCTCTGCCCTTTCGAGTATGTTACATTCCTTTCTCTTTTTCTGCCCACCTGCCCTACCCGCACCTATACACGTCTCCCTCTTGGTGAGATATCCATCAATCTAGAGCATTGAATTCCCAGCATTCCACTTTTTAGACAATGCATTTATATTGTACATCGAGAAAAAACTCAACGGGCTCACAAACTGCATTGGATTTATAAGCAAAAGAGCATGGTAGAAGGTAGGGGGAGAAGAGGGGAGTTGCTGAGGTGAGAAAGGAGACATGAGAGTGAGGTTTTTTAAGTTGTTTTTTTTTTTATAGTCATCACTTAAAAAAACATTAAGAGTGACGGTAAAGATAATTTGTTCAGCTGACAAAAAATGTTATGCATAAATCATCCAGCTGAATTCCCTTCGGTGAGTGTCATGAAGACAGACAGCTTAATGCAGGAAGTCAAAAATTATCCAAAGGTCAGGGAAACTTGAAAAAAAAAAAGACTTACTGGTAGTTCATAACACATATAGGAGAGAGAAAGAGAGAAAGCGAGAGAGAGAGAGAGAGAGAGAGAGAGAATGGGAGGGAGAGAATGGGAGGGAGAGAGAAATGAAGTTAAAGATAGATAACAGAGACAAAGGATCGAAAATGAGAAGCAGATAAACATTTTAAAAGATGATGATGAGAATCACAGGGGCAGTGAGAAAGGTATTAACAAAAAGTCGCCAAAAGAGAGATAGAGTACACCCAGAGAGATAGAGATAGAGAGAGAGAGAGAGAGAGAGAGAGAGAGAGAGAGAGAGAGAGAGAGAGAAGGAGATAGTGAGAAAAAAAAGAAAGAAAATTATAGCAAACGCATAGGCCAAATACGTTAATTAATATGGGTTTCCGGAGGAGAAGACAAACAAAATCATTGTTCCCACATCGCAGCAAAAATCAATGGGCCGCATTATGATGAAGCATCACAAATCCTTTAAAATTTTTTACGCAAAAGCTTTACAAAGTTATTTGTTTGTGGAGACAAAAAGACATGCACAGATACAGGGAGAGAGGATTTTGCCATGTGACTTAGATTAGAGAGAGAAAGAAATAGAGAGAGTTACTGAGTGAGGGAGAAAGAGGCAGAAGGGGGACGTGAGAGAGAGAGCGAGAGAGAGGGAGAGAGAGAGAGAGAGAGAGAGAGAGAGTGAGAGAGAGAGCGAGAGAGAGGGAGGGAAAAAGAGAAGAGAGAGAGAATGACAGAGACATAGAGATAAAAATTGATAAAGAGAAAGAGAGAGATAGAAAGAGATTGGGAGAGTGTCAGCGAGAAAGAGAGAGAGAGAGAGAGAGAGAGAGAGAGAGAGAGAGAGAGAGAGAGAGAGAACAAGGACGGGAGGAACAAATAGACATCTTGAGACAGTTCAAAAAGGGAAGATATATAATAAAGTTCTATTTGGAACAGAGAAATACATATAGGTGAATAACAGTGGCCTTTCTATGCCTGGCAATGTGTCTTCTTTGTCATCTTTTGCAACTTGAGATACCAAAATGCAATTTTACATCACTCTGTATATCGACTGCTCTTTCAAGAGTTTTTCGAGTCTTCTTGTAACCTAACATGCGCAAGAGGAGACTATTCCTGCTAAAGACATTAGCCGGGTTGAATTGTTGTGTCGTGCTTTCAGTATTCCACTCCTTAGATGTCTGCTAGTAGAGGCATCCATACGTACACAATTTGTCTTAAACCCAGGCTTAGCTTTATAGAATTACCACTCGCGGTCTCCGAGTAATTATTTGTTATGGCTGAAGAACTTGTGTGGACCTTTAGGAAGAAGCTTGAAAATACAAGAGTTTTGTTTGAATATAATAACATTCTCGTATAATATTGAAACAATATTGAATAAAAAAAAAAAGATTTGGAGCTGTGCAGAAAGAAATATAGAAAGAAAAAAAAGAAGGAAGAGAAAGCGAGAGAGAGAGAGAGAGAGAGAGAGAGAGAGAGAGAGAGATTTAGAGACAGTGGAGGTGAAGACAAAGGATTTCCCTGTGTACAGTTACAAGATAATAGTTCTCTCTCTCTCTCTCTCTCTCTCTCTCTCTCTCTCTCTCTCTCTCTCTCTCTCTCTCTCTCTCTCTTAAACATTTCGATAAAGCAGCGCAGATAGATGAATTTTCTCTCTCTCTCTCTCTTAAACATTTCGATAAAGCAGCGCAAATAGATGAATTTTTAACTATGAATAACTTTATTTTGGGCACATGTAAATTACTGATTTTGACGGTTAAAATCGAATCTGAGTATATTCTCCCAATATCAAATAGAAAACTGATATGAAAACCAGCATCTCTCACATATCATGATAGAAGGACGCATATAAAACTCAGCCAATATACTAAAATCAGACTTGAGTACTACAGCGTGTTTCGAGCTGGTCCAAACTCACGACAACGCGGCACGTATGTAGTGGCTGACATGGGACTAGAAAGTCACTTATGATGACATTGGACCGTCAGTACTCAAGGGACTTTAACTTCAGAGAGAAGCTGGACTGTGATTATGGCCCTTTCAAAGCTGTAAAGAGGCTTACTCCAACCGCACATCTATTTAATTACGTTGTCAGTCCACCGGGCAGAGCTGTTGGAGGAGACCTTAGGCTTGCATTGGCTTTGAAAACGCAGCCTCTGCCGAGGTCTCATTGGTATCTTAAAGATTCAGCTCAAGGAGATAGTTATGTAGACTGTATTTAAAATAATTTGTATCTACTTCTGAGTCCTTTTGTATAGGTCTCAAACAAAAATCAATCAAACATTTTTGGATACAATGACAAAGCAAAGCACCTGGCAAATGACACAAAGTTGACATATAATCGTCATTCATAATCTATTCAGTATAGTGCTGTAGTCCTTTGATGTCGATCTTTGATTCTTTCATTAAACTGTTCTGATCTTTTCCCGTCTATTCCTTAAAGGTCAGTTGGATTATGAGCTCGAGGATTTTATCTAGCTAAAGCTTTGAATGGTCAGCTAGTTATGCTATTATGATCTTATTTAGGAAATAACCTGAATGAGTTTATGAATTAGGTTTAAAAAAAGATAAGCTGAATCAAAATGTTAAGCAGGAGAAGATAAATACTTGTAATATGTATCACCCTATCATGATTAGGTTTACCAAAATATTCATAGAGTAGACAATGACAACTGTCTCAAGTAGGAAATATGATACCATACAGTCCAGCTCAAATCTTTTGCACAGTATCGATAATATAAAATACATGCGCATGATTGAGTGAGTTGGGTTTCGATCCAAACACATTAATGATTGATATTCTCTTCCACTAAGGATTACTACAGGTCTACTTTACATATTCATCGAAATAAGCTTTCGCTTGTCAGAGTAAAACTTACAAGATGAGACACCAAGCTAATTTAACACTAACATGTAGGGTGAAACTAAGATAAACTTCTGTGCAGATTTTAGATTATAGTTTCACTCTTAAGGCCAAATTGTTCAGTCTATGTAGATTAAGCCCTCAGAAGATAGTTTGAGCTATCTGGTGATGGGGTTGAATATCTTCTAATCATCCTCATTCTAGGTAAGAAAATAGCCGATCTGTCTCTGTCGCTGAGCAGACAATAATGACATTATGGTGAGTCGTTACCTCTGGAGCTGGAAAGAAGCAGTCGAAACCCTTTGCTATGCGGACTACTACTACATTTTCGTAGTGCTATAAGGCTATTCGTCCAGAGAGGTTGCAGGTTCAGAAAATAGCATCAGCACAAACAAAATTGGTCCTATAGCGGTTCTTATAAAAAAAATGACACCTCTGTTTATTTTACTAAGTTTATTACACTCGATAGTTTTGTTTTCTGCGTCAAACTTTTTATCAAATCTTTAAAATTTGAGTCAAACAATTGTTAATAATTTGAATGCAATGGTTTTCACAGGTCTTGTTCGTCTGAAATTCTATAGCACAACTTTTTCAAAATTTCTTATCCCCAGTAAAAACCATATTTATGTCCTGAGTTTCTGACCCACGAAAATAGTGGTCTGCACACCTTCATCTACTTTTTAATAATAAAAAGTTTCTTTTATTTTTTAACTCTACAGGTTTTTAGATTTTATATTAGGATTTGGTGATATATGCTTCAACAACTCTTTTTATGCTGTTATTGTTGTTCTTGATAGTATTACTTTGTCTTTGTTTTTCAATTTATTTATTTTGATTCCTTTTTTTTTTTAATTCTAAGAATTTTATAGAAAGTTGCTATAAATAGATTAACACTTGTAAAAGTTTCAGTTTCATAGAAAATGTTGCGCTTTTGAATAATAATTACTCCTATTTAGACAAGAGGCCTAGACGTAGGAATAATGTGGTCCTGAAAAGAGAGTTCAAAAGGTAATTTCGAAATCGATTAATGTTTTTTAGATCAAATATGACATTCACATCTATAACTTTTGTAACAAGATATAATTGCGACAGAAAAAGAATATTATTAACCTCTACGATTTGAACATCGTTTTTTTTATCACTTGTGTTAAAAATAATAAGTGTTATAATAGAATGAACCTACAATAACTTCTATAGAGTCAATAAGATAAAGTGAGCTTTAATACTGAAAATTACACTTTTTTGGGGATAGAAAGAACAACTTTGTCTTTATTTCGCAAGAGGTTATTCATTTTAAATCTGTAAAGATTAGTTACACCAACCTTGTAATCTCCATTACCTTGCTCATTAAGTTCAGTATGAGCTTAGTCAAAATAGAAATTAATGAAGACCACGTCATAGTTCAGTAATATTAACTCAATGTCAACAAGGATCTATCATTCTTTCACCTTGACTCAACGTAGACAAATTAATGTTGATTGTACAGACTTTTAAGATTAAGTTTTGCTTTCATTACTTAAATAAGTTTTTAACTAGTTCTTAAAACTATCCGTACGAGACAGCTATTTTTCTTGTGGAAGATCTTTGCCACTGTTATTGGTAGTTTCTACTAGTAGTAAAAATAGCTAGCTTTCTATTTAACCATGTTTTGTAATGTTAAGGAAAATTAATTAATCTGTAAGATACTAACTTATTTCGAGTTCATTTGCTCCGCAACGATCCAGAGTATCATGTTACTTTAGTAGCAGATTCTATTAACCTTGACCGCTCCCACTAAACTCATCAAAATGGTGGAATTGTTCTCTAATCAGCTACAAAAAACATCTTCGACTTCATGACCCCGTTAATTTGATATGTTAGATCGAAACATATTTTTAAAATGCTCTATCGTTTTGCCATAGCAAATAAACTGAAAACATAAGCCACCAGCTCTCTTTCCGAAGACTCACAACATCACAAATATTGAATTTTGTCAGGTTCAACCGAGCTACAAGAATTTCATTACTATAATTATGCGTACTAAATATGACGATCTTTACAACAATCTGCTAAGATTATTATTTAGCCGCATTCCGTCTCCTATTTTGCATGTCACTCAACCTAGTCGAAATAACGCTGATAATTAACTTATTTTTTCCATTTTTTTCCCCAGATGAACCATTTTAATCTTCCCACGTAGATTTAGACTGCATTTGTGGTACGTTGTGATTGAAGAGAATGCTCGCCACAAATATATTTTGCAAAACATACAAGAAGAATTTTTCTATCATTATTTTAATGTGGGGTGACAGCTAGATCGTCCGATAAATTTACAGCGCGAACTCTTCAACTATAGTCTGCATATGAACACCATCGTGATTTGATTTGAATTGGCCATGTATGAGAATGGTATCACTTGAAGCTGGAGGCGCAATCGCATTATCCATCAATTCATACAACGATCATCCCACCAATCTATGAAACCACAACATACCCACCAGCCAAAATTAAGCCCCGACTTCAAAGATACATGTTGAAATAGATCTCATGCAGACAATTAAAAAAACATAGGATGAGGAGGGTTTGATGGATGTCTCAAAACCAAGTTATATTTGAGAAGAATTAGAAATAAACTGAAAACAAGAAGATTGATATCTAGACATTGAATTTTGTTCAATGATCTTAAATTAAGTTTTCTAGACTAAGGGTTTGATAATAAAGCTCTAATGGAATTTCTTTTTGTTGTCCTCCATCCACACTAGATCTACATATAAGCTTGGTTCTACTGATTTAACCTTTGCCCAGTTCGTATTGATTTGGAAAAAAAAAACCTCGAAATTGAAAGAATTTAAAATTGGTTCATGTTACTATAATCAAACTCAAATATCCTTTACGTTCCCTGACTAGATTCAGCGATAGCTAGAGACTATCTCTAGCCAAGTGAACCACTTAAGTATGGTCCACTCTATTCAAATCATAAAAAAACCTAATTGCTCAAATAATAGTTTCATAGCAACCAAACCGTCATAAGGACTAAAAACCATTTTAATGACAGATTTAAATGCTTAACAAAACGTGTTTATCTTGAATGACCAACGCTGTCGTCTTTTTTTTCCAGCTGCATTAACCTATAAAATGTCAGCCGGAGAAACATCAACATTGTTCTTGGATAAGAAAAGATGATAATCTTCGCATGACCCAAAGAATTTCTTTGGTTTTAATCTTTCAACGAATTCCTTTTTCTCCTAATGATTATCCTATCCTACTATTTTCAAATCTTCAACCAGAATTATTACATTAAAGAAAGAGATTTGCCAGAGCTATCTGAATATACCCGGTATGTG